>JARQOC010000005.1:186539936-186574802 GCA_033576535.1 Allobates femoralis
CTACTATGGTGACCAATGAGAGACTTGGCGCGCGGTCTCAATGCGGCGTATTTGATTGGTTGGCGCGTGCCACTTCTCTGATTGGTCGGCGCATTCAGCTATTATATTGCTATATTGTTATATTGCTGGGGTTCTTTCCTTTTGTAATGATCGTCTTGCTTTGTTGCTTAAGTGTCAAGTGTTAATTGTTTTAACATTTTTAAAATTGTTTTAAATAAGTTCAATAAAATTCCCAAGAAAGGGTTATATCAATACTCTGTTCTTGGTCTCGGTGTCTATTAATAACACAATCTATAGACTAAAAGAGAAAGGTTCCAGCCACTAGCCAGATTGTGCGCTTAACCCATATATATACCGTGTTTCCCCGAAAGTAAGACAGGGTCTTACATTCTTTTTGTGGCCAAAAGTGGCCCCCTGTCTTACTTTCGGGGGGGGGGGCGTTACATTGGAGGCCCCACCATCCATCCATGCATCCACACACTCCCACACATACAGACAGACACATGCATACACATATATACACATATATACACACCATACACACCACACACACCACACACACACATAGCACCGCTTCTTACCGGGTCCGGTGTGGGGTCCCCGATGGTCCTGTGCCGTCCTCTGTGCTCCGGTCCGGTCCCCGAGATGATCCGCTGCCGTCCGCCGTGTTCCGGTGCCGGTCCTAGGCTCCATGGTCCCTGCTCTTCCGGAGTTCAGGCCTAGCTCCGCCCAGGTCATAGTGTGGGCCAATCAGCATAGCGGCGCTCAAGCAAGCGTCATCGGGCGCTTGCCTCTGACGTCAGCGCCGCTATGCTGATTGGCCCACACTATGACCTGGTCGGAGCTAGGCCTGAACTCCGGAAGAGCAGGGACCATGGAGCCTAGGACCGGCACCGGAACATGGCGGACGGCAGCGGATCATCTCGGGGACCGGACCGGAGCACAGAGGACGGCACAGGACCATCGGGGACCCCACACCAGACCCGGTAAGAAGCAGTGCTATGTGTGTGTGTGGTGTGTGTGGTGTGTGTATATGTGTATGCATGTGTCTGTATGTGTGTATGTATGCATGTAAACCTTCCCCCCCGTGTTTCCCCGATAGTAAGACCCCCCCTCCCCCCTACCCGGCCTTATAATCGGGGGAGGCCTTACATTAGCAGGCCCCCCCTTTACCCCTAGGCGGCCTTACAATCGGGGGGGCCTTACTTTCGGGGAAACACGGTATACACAAGTTGGATATACAGTTAGGGCCAGAAATATTTGGACAGTGACACAATTTTCGCGAGTTGGACTCTGCATGCCACCACATTGGATTTGAAATGAAACCTCTACAACAGAATTCAAGTGCAGATTGTAACGTTTAATTTGAAGGGTTGAACAAAAATATCTGATAGAAAATGTAGGAATTGTACACATTTCTTTACAAACACTCCACATTTTAGGAGGTCAAAAGTAATTGGACAAATAAACATAACCCAAACAAAATATTTTTTTTTTTTTTTCAGCCTCAGGATGTTCTGCTTCACCTTAATTGAGAGTTCCTTTGACCGCATGTTGTCTGGTCACAGCAACAGCTTCCAAATGCAAAACTACACACCTGGAATCCACCCCTGACATTTTAACTACTTCATTGATTGCAGGTTAACGAGGGAGACGCCTTCAGAGTTAATTGCAGCCCTTAGAGTCCATTGTCCAATTACTTTTGGTCCCTTGAAAAAGAGGAGGCTATGCATTACAGAGCTATGATTCCTAAACCCTTTCTCCGATTTGGATGTGGAAACTCTCATATTGCAGCTGGGAGTGTGCACTTTCAGCCCATATTATATATATAATTGTATTTCTGAACATGTTTTTGTAAACAGCTAAAATAACAAAACTTGTGTCACTGTCCAAATATTTCTGGCCCTAACTGTATATGAATACGTTTAGGGTCCAAGCATCCTTTGCTAGACAAAGGGTGCCGGGACCCGAAACGTTGCCACCTGTGCCATCCCTGAATTCTCTGATGCACCTAAGAGCTGGAGTGCTGCGACTTTCTAACGTTTTGTATGTATTGGAAACCTGCAAAAGGAAGGTTTGTTCTGCTTGCACCATATTCTCTGTCTCCTGTGCTGCTCCTTTTTCTCTTTTTTTGTGTGTGTGTGTGTGTGTGTATATATATATATATATATATATACATATATACATACGGAAGGGTTGGACAAAATAATGGAAACACCTGAAAAAATCAACAAAAGTTAGTTTAATATGGCCTTTTGCGTCGATTACAGCCTCAATTCTCCGAGGTATGGATTTGTACAAGGTGATATAATTGGCCCGGCGGATCTCCACAAAATAGTACCCCAGATCATCACAGAACCTCTGCCATGTTTTACGGTTGGGAGAAGGCAGTCTGGATGGAATGCTTCTTTCGGCTGTCTCCAAACATACACTCGGCCGGAGGTCGGAAAATGGGGTAAACGATTCGTCTGAGAATATCACATGTTTCCACTGCTCGAGGGACCAATTCTGGAGGTTTCTACACCACTTTAAACGCTTGGAAACATTTGTCGTTGAGAGCAGCGGTTTTCTAATTGCAGCTCTTCCGTGGAATCCAGATTTGTGCAGCTCCCGACGAACAGTTTTCGTGGAAACTGGGTTCTGTAGGTGTTCATTGAGCTCAGCAGTGATTTTCGGAGCCGTGGTCTTACAATCCTCTCTCGCAATTCGCTTTAGAGTCCGACGGTCTCTCTCAGTCAACCTCGACTTTCGGCCGGACCTGTGCTTTGCTGCACACGTTTTTCCTTCTGTTTCAAACACAATCATTACTTTGGAGACAGGACCTCTTGACACGCCAAGCATTTGGGCACTTTCTGTTACACTAGCGCCTGCCATACGAGCACCAATAATTTGTCCTTTTTGAAAATCTGAAAGGTCTGCCATTGGTATCCGGTTCTCCTCCAATGTTCTTACAATTTTGCAAAACAAACAGTTAATTTACATACACATATCACTTAACACAAATAATCAACTACAAAACATTAACATATGTCACGATTTGCATGTTTATAACCTGTTTGAAGATTATGATGCCAAAACGTTAGGTGTAATAATAATAATAATAATAATAATAATAATAATAATAATAATAATAATGTGATCAGTTGTACACACAATACAGCTGACTTTACATTTCTGTTTTACAGACTTTATCAAGAATGGCAATCTACGAATGACAGCCATAGCAATGAATTCCAGCACAACTCATACCCCTGTTGCGGGTAGAGTTGACTTTTTGTGGAACACTTTGACAATACAAGGAAGCATACAGGTAAAACGGAATTTCAACAGAAATATAAATTAATAAGAAGTATTAAAATATGTAACATTTTAATATACATTGAGTTAATTTTGCTAACCCTAAGTGGATAGGTTTGTGGATAGAAATATTAATTTCTTTTTATCATATGTATTTATCACTAGAGTTCATCCTTAACTTATTTACAATAGCAAGATCTTGTAGGCACACATTGATACAATCAGCTTTTGTAACCCAAACAGAAACAACAGTTACCGTATATACTCGTGTATAAGCCGACCCGTGTATAAGCCGACCCCCCTACTTTTGCCCCCAAAATCTGGGAAAAAACTATTGACTCGTGTATAAGCCGAGGGTGGACCCCAGCACAGGTATACAGCTCCCAGCAGTGTGGTATACAGAAGCCTCCCCGATGGTATACAGGCCTCCCCAGTGGTAGTATACAGCCCCCAGCAGTGTGGTATACAGCAGCCTCCCCAGTGGTATATACAGGCCCCAGCAGTGTTACAGCAGCCTTCCCAGGGTATATACAGCAGCAGCCCCAGGGTATATACAGCAGAAGCCCCAGGGTATATACAGCAGCAGCCCCATGGTATATACAGCAGCAGCCCCATGGTATATACAGCAGCAGCCCCAGGGTATATACAGCAGCAGCCCCATGGTATATACAGCAGCAGCCCCAGGGTATATACAGCAGCAGCCCCATGGTATATACAGCAGCAGCCCCATGGTATATACAGCAGCAGCCCCATGGTACATACAGCAGCAGCCCCATGGTACATACAGCAGCAGCCCCAGGGTACATACAGCAGCAGCCCCAGGGTATATACAGCAGCAGCCCGAGGTATACAGGCCCCCCCATGCTCCGTAAACCTGTAAAGGAAGATGATTATACTTATCACTGTCCCGGTGCCGTCCCCGCTCTGCATCGCGATCCTCCATCTGCATCGCGATCCTCCATCTTCATTCACCGGCTTCCGACTTCCTGTGTTCTGCGCCGAATGACGTCATTGTCGGCGCCGACAGGAAGCCAGAAGATGGAGGAGCGCGATGCAGATGGAGGATCGCGATGCAGAGCGGGGACGGCACCGGGACAGTGATAAGTATAATCATCTTTACAGGTTTACGGAGCATGGGGGGGGCCTGTATACTGATGGGGGGCCTGTATACCTCTGGGGGGGGGGGGCGCCCGTGTAGTGACTCGCGTATAAGCCGAGGGGGTAACTTTTCAGCCCAATTTTTGGGCTGAAAAACTCGGCTTATACGCGAGTATATACGGTAATTGATTTGTTGTGTTCTTTTTGTTACAAATAATGCAGTGGAATAGTTGTAGATTTCACCTATGATCTCTGCTTTAATAATTCCCAGCATAAGTGGACATGCTGTATTGAGTGGTTAAGTTGCAGACTTCTAATCTTCATGAAAGGTCAAGTTCCAATGCTAAATTTTGATGGCATTTCATAAAATCCTATCCATAAAATCTTTACTTCTGCCATGGAATATCCACAATAATAAGTTTTCAGCTATCATGGCTTTTACTGATGATGGCAATTTAGCAATTTAAACTTCTAATACTGGTTTCATACTGGCAAATGTGAAAGTCTGTATGGATCCTTGAATTTCAAGGAACCACATGGACAGGCACATATTGTGCAAACGGATGCCAACTGATGTCCACGGACTGTTATTTTAACGGATCTGTCATCAGTTGCCAGAGATGGAGCTGTACCTTGCTTCTGAGCATGCTCAGTACAGCAGAACGGATCTGTTTCACAGATCCATACGGATCCGTCCTTCAAAGAGCTCCATGTTATTTCGTACGGACAGATATGGATCCGTGTCTATCGGTTTGTGTTGGCTTTTTACAAATGAGCCCAAAATCGGAGCAGTCTCCAATTCTTGGTGCATGGAAAAAAAAAGGATCCGTGACAAAACGGACACATGGATGGCCACTTTAGGACCAAGCCGTGCCCATAGGATAACATGGGAGGCCATAACAGATCTGTCTATCCATTTTAAAACAGATAGACACGGATTGAAAATTTGCCAGTGTGAAACCAGCCTTATTCCTACTAAGTGACTCCATGTTAGTGAAGAAGCTTGCAATTCTTTTTTGACAATTTATGAAGTATGTTAGCTACTAATGGCCTCTACTTTTATCTTTTAGAACTGCTTATTGATGGATGTATCCGTTCTAGATGAATCAGAAGCTCCATATTGGTGTTTTACTGCCCCAGTTCAGCTTTATGAAAGGAAATCAGCAGATACACTCTATGACTTCATGGGGCAGTGTTTTCACTTGAACTACAACGATGACATTGGAAGGATTCATGCTGAACTCATTTGGATGAAAGAAACTGAAGAACATGTTCTGATAAATTTAGTCTTGTTCTTAAATACTGAGAAAGTCAACAATTACTTTGGAACAGATTATGCAGTGAGTAATCTATCAATAGATATTATTTATTGCTTATTGTGATAGATACTAGAATAAAAAAAAATTTTCAGTAACTTTTTTTAACATCTCTAGATACTAAACATCTGTAACTAAATAATGATAAATAAGATCTATAACTAAAACGACTATTTCTATGCTTCACAGATAGTTCACTGAGCATTTGCCATGTGTATTAGGTTCTTAATCTTGATTTTTGCCATGCTCAAGTCAGAAAAAAATTCATGGGTTTGAAACGATTAGGATATGTTCAGACATTATCTGCTGCCACATCTCTGCATCAGACACATGTCTCTTGGCAGGAAAAACACTAAAAAAAAACCTAATGTTTATTTTTTTCTGATTCATTAGAAGGATGAAAAATACTGAAAACACCCTAAAAGAACTAGCTTGCTTCAGATTTGACAGTACCTCATATGTACAAGGAAGAAATAAGCAACTTGAGCTTGATATTTCAGAAATCTCATTCACTTTGCTGGTACAGAAAATTGTTGCATTTTTCGGAGGTTTTTTTTGAACGCGCACCACTTTAGTGTTAATGACCTATCATAAGACAGCAATACCAGATCACTATAATAGCTTGGACACCTAGCAACCCCCCCCCCCCCCCCAATCGGCATTTTTCTGTGGCATCAGAGATTGGATGTAAACATTGTGTGGAACAGAAGGCAACACTCTTGCATATGGATTAAATTGGAGTTGGTCTGCAGTACCCAACAATGGCCAATAAACAATGTAAAGGAGCACTGGAAGGAATGCTAAAGATGCAGCTCTCACATGACTCCTTTGCATGAGGAGGAAGCCAGGAGTCCAGGGAGGAGAAAGGAGGGAGGGTCGGCATTAGAATGGAGGAAATTAATCTGTCCAGTAGGGGGTATTCTTTTTTTTTTTATTATTTTTTGAAGGATCCATTGATAATGTCCTTAAAAGTATTAGACAGACTCATTATTGTTCTTTGAACAAATGAGTTCTGTTGATTTTTCTGTGGACTACTGAGTATATAAAGAGCACAGGACTAATGATTTAACATGTAAAGGAAATGCAGATTGTACACAAAGTTAAGTTTACAATAGATAAACACTGGGCACTATCCAAGTGCTAGCAGCTTAATCAGGTGTATGCAGGGTTAATCCAGCGGCAGTAATCACGTCGGTGGTGCACAATCCCTATAGCAGCAATGTATAGCAATATAGCGAGAAAAGCTAAAACGGCAGCACTCACCAGCTTGTGACGTTTCTTTTATTCAAGGTCCAAATGCAAAGGATCCATGAACATGCTTGGGGGAGGGAGGGGTGGAGGACATCATACATCGTCTGATGTCCTCCACCCCTCCCTCCCCAAGCATGTTCTTGGATCCTTTGCATTTGGACCTTGAATAAAAGAAACGTCACAAGCTGGTGAGTGCTGCCGTTTTAGCTTTTCTCGCTATATTGCTGTACACAAAGTTAAGTCATGTTGAGGTAGTGTCAGGATCTAGGACATGTCAAGCTCTTGACGAAAAAAAAAGAGAGAGGGGGGGGACAAGAGGCGCAATAGTGCCCTTATCACTAGACACTAATTCTAAAGTGGTGAGAAAGGAAGGGCCACTCACCTATACCAGTTGTGATACCCACAACTGGTTAGTAGACCTGGTAGGATAGATATCCTGATGGCTGCTGCTGGACTTCCACCGGTCTCCACACGTGGAGACGAAATCAGATGCTTTGGGGAAAGAAAGGTGTGCCACAGTCCGCGCTGCCAAAGTGCTGCCAAAGTGTTCCGCTTTAAAGAATGCAAGTAGACTCGTTGAAACGCGTTGGAGAATAAAAGAAGGTTTGACTTGGACATCGTCTACTTGCATTCTTTAAAGCGAAACACTTTGGCAGCACTTTGGCAGCGCGGACTGTGGCACACCTTTCTTTCCCCAAAGCATGTCAAGCTCTTATCAGTTACAGAAAAAAATACAGTTGACTGTAATCCTATCTTCTAATTTATGGGTTTACTAGATGCGAGCCTGATGCTATTGCATCAGGTGGGTGGTGACCTCATGATGGGGGCAGGCTCTGTGGCCAGCCATCCCTTCCTCTGTGCTGTCTCTACCCTGTCCGCTGTTTTTCCTCCTCACTTTCTGCCCCCCCTCTCCTCCCCGAGATCGTTTTCTGCCCGCCCTGTATTTGCTCTTTGCCTCCACATGCACACTTTCTGCCTCCCACCGTGCTCGCTCTCATGCGGCAGTGGCATGAGGAACTGGCAAAGTTCCTCATTCGGCGGGCTGTGGGGTGGGCGGGCTAGGGGCTGCTGGGTGAGCAAGGCGAGAGATGAGCCGGCTGATTGCTGAGCTGGCTGAGTTCAGGGTGATTGCGGGCTGAGCATGCTGAGTGCATGGTGAGCATGGGGTGGGTGAGTGGGGTGAGCAGTCTGAGGGGTGAGTGTGGGGTGAGTGCAGGCTGAGTATGGGGTGAGTGCAGGTTGAGCAGGCTGAGTTAAGGTGAACTGGGTGAGTGCAGGCTGAACAGGGTGAGTATGACTCAGCGGGGTGAGTTTGGACTGAGTGCAGAGTGAGTGGGGTGGGTAGGGTGAGAGCGGGGTGAGTGTGGGCTAAGCAGGATGACTGCATCATGAGCCAGCTGAGTGTGGGCAGAGTGAGTGTGGGCTGAGCTGGGCCAGTGTGGGGTGAATGCAGGCTGAGCGGAGTGAGTGTAGTGAGGGCAGGCTGAGCGGGTAGAGTACCTGACTGCCCTTTGTGTTACAGGACCTTTGGTGATGTCATGTCATTTGACATCACTACAAACCTTATCAGGTCGGCGTCTGCAGCGGTGTGTTTGCGGTTATGCAGGTGTGTCGTATGTGGCAGGCGGCGGTTTCCTGGCATTGGTTGCGGTGGGACACCACTAGTGGTATGTGCATTATTTCCACACCCATCACTTTGGTGTATAAATACGGCAGTGCGTCAGAAGTTGGATGTGCCGGATACGGGAACATCTGGATGGAAGTCTCGAACAGACGGGAGTATGGAATTATGTCAGTATATTATTAAATTCAGTGAGGAATTTAAGAATCCAGAACCAGAAGGCTTTGTGCCCTTTAAAGGAAATCTATCATGACATTTTGCCACCCCATCTGGCAGAAGCATTATGTAGGGGCCTGATTCCTGCTATGTATCACTTACTAGGCTGCTTGCTGTAGTTTTGATAAAGTTTTATGTGCTTCAGTTCTAATAATACTATGAATGCTGAGCTCTGTATAACCCCGCCAACACCATTGATGTGTGAACAGTGTGCTTAGGCAGAAAGCTGCTAATCAGTGGTGGGGGTGGAGTTATACAGAGGTAATAAATATGGCAAATGGCAGCAAGTCATAAGTCCTCTAGTGACAACCTCTTGCTGATAAATCAATGATATTCTCAAGACTATGGAAGCACTTCGGTAAGTGACACATTACTGGAATCAAGATCTATTTCTTCATTATGCACTTGTAGCAGCTCAATCTGGAAACTAGGGTCTATCTAAAAACAAATATGCCTGACCCAATAGGTTCCTGTACTGTTTAACGTTCCTAGCGGGGGGGGCGTGTCCTGCTGCTGATGGCGCCGGACGCTTGCTGAGAGGGCTCCGTCGCGCAGGCTGATTCAATGGCAACAACCGGCTTTTTCCGGGCTCCAACGCTTCTGAGCAACAGGCGGATACCTCCTCCACAACACAGAGATGCCGCGAGCGAGCTCCCATCGACGTGAAACAGACGGTAAACTCACTGACTTCTTTGGAACGGAGGGTCAGAGGCCCAACAAAATGGCGCCGGCTAAGATGGCCCCTGAAGCTCCCTCAACCTCCCCAGTGCACGCACCGCGCTCTCCACGCTCCCCTCCTGGATCTAAGGGGAGGGGATCCACGAGTAGAGATGACTCTCCAGTAACAAAACGATCCCTCCGGGACATGCTAGGGTCCCTAAGGGACTCCATGCTAGGGGAAATACGATCCCTGATAGGAGATCTGCGCTCAGATATGGCGGCTCTGGGAGAAAGAACGTCTCACCTTGAAACAAAGATGACGGACTTCGCAACTGCTCACAACAACCTTGCTGATGATTATGCTGTGATAGACAAGGAGATGAAGACTACGCAGTTAACTCTTTTCCACCTGGAGGATGGTCTGCACAAAAACAATGTTAAGCTGCGGGGAGTAAAAGAGCTGGATCGCGAGGAAGGTCTCCGGAGCATCGTATCTGTGTTCCTTGCGGCAGCGCTACCAGACGTCGCCCCTGTGATGCTGGAGGTGAACAAAACATACAGACTACCGAAACCGGCTAAAATGGCCAAAGACATTCCAAGAGATATCCTGATCTCGTTCCAGCGGCCTGATGCGAGAGAAACTCTTCTGCGTGCCATGTGCTCTCATCCTACATTGCCAGACCCCTTTGCCGCTGCTGCGGTGTTTCCGGACCTCTCCCCAGGGACACTTGCCAGGCGCAGGGAATTCGCTCCGGGCTGCAAAATCCTGCGCGAGAGGGGGATCCAATACATCTGGGGTTCCCCGGTATCCCTAACTTTTCGCTACAAGGGCGCGAGACAGTTCTTCCAATCCCCATCGCAACTACGTAAGGCCCTGCGTGCGTGGAATCTCTCTGTCCCGGGAGACTCATCGCCAACTGATCATGATGAACCCCGACATGGATCACACCGAAGTGGTAGAAATCGCTCCAGCCGAAGCCCGGAAGCAACGTTCTGATGTCTGTTCGGCCGTGCCTCAGGCCTGTATAACTCTTATTTCAGGTAACCCTCGAGTTGTCGCCGGGAAGGCCTCTATACGGGTCGCCGTTGAACGAGGGTTCTCCTGCCCCCGGGAGGCTGCTTGGGTCTCGGTGTCTGCGGGCAGGAGGTGAGCGTGATCACTCTCGCGTTCTCCCCATTTTTGCCCGCTGGACCGGACCCTGGAGGTCCTCCGTTCTTGAAGGTTTACATTTGTGTGTTCTCTCTGATTTTTTGACTCGTTCCCTTCCCCTTCCATCCCCCCTACCCCCTACCCCCTCCCTGTCCTTCCTATTGCTTCCTCTTCTCTCTTTATCTATCCTCTCTTTCCTGTCCCTTTCCTCTCTACTCTTGAGTGTCTCTTCCTCTGAACAAACAAGTGCTATTTGGCCCCTAGACTTTGCATCCCCACTCCATCTCTCCATTTGCTGCCCTAGGTCCCAGTAGCTTATGGCGGGGCCGGCCTCATCGTTGCAGATTGCCTCTCTCAATGTAAAGGGGCTGAACTCCGCGGTGAAGCGCTCCTTCCTATGGAGGGAGGCGCGCAGACTGCGGGCGGACGTTCTATGTGTCCAGGAAACGCATTTACTGGCCACAGACAACCACAGGGTACGACACCCCTCTTATTCCCATATTTTCTTTGCGAATAACGTAAAAAAGGCGGGGGTCTGCGTGATTGTGAGTAACAAGTTGCAGTTTCAGCTTAAATCGATGGAGTCTGACCCCTTGGGGAGGTTCCTCATTTTGAAGGGCTTCATATCCGGGGAATTGTTCACTATTGGAGCGCTACATGCGCCCAATGTGGGACAATATAAATTTTTGAACTCCTTATTTAAGAAACTGAGAGTCTCAGTAGAGGGCTCCTTGGTGATCTGTGGGGACTTCAATGCTGTTATGGAGGCCAGACTGGATTCCTCAGCCTCGTCTTCAAGACCGGGGCTGGATTTGTCCCGGCTGTGTCGTGAGTTCGGCCTCCACGACGTGTGGCGATACCTCCATGCCGAAGAGAGGGACTATACGTTCTTTTCTAATAGTCACAAGTCCTATTCCAGGATTGATTTATTCTTGGTTGGGGATGCATCGCTGATCCGATGTGAGTCGGCTTCTATAGGCTTGATCTCATGGTCGGATCACGCCCCTATTTCTCTAGGTATTCGCCTGGGGCAAAGGGAGGTGTCGCCCCGTCGCTGGAGGATGAACGTCAGCCTTCTGTCTGACCGGGACACTGTGGATGCCCTGGATCGCAGTCTGGAAGATTACTTCCAACTGAACGATAATGGGGAGGTCTCGGACGGTCTGCTGTGGGCTGCCCACAAGGCGGTACTTAGGGGCCTCCTCATACAGAAGGCATCACAACAAAAGCGAGCGAGAGACAAACGCTGGCGAGAGCTCACTGAGCAGATTGCTGAGCTGTAAAAGATTAATAAAGCCGTCCAGACACCGCAGATCACATCTCAAATACTGGCTTTGCGAAATAATCTCAGATCCCTTCTGTTATATCAACATGAACTTGGCCTTCGAAAACTTAACACAAGATTTTATGCTGCTGGAGATAGAGCGGGTAGACTCTTGGCCAGGCGACTTAAAAAACGTGTAGTGCAGTCAATGGTGACTTCCATGAAAACGACTGGGGGGGGGACCGTCAGAGACCCAAATAAGACCGCCGACGCGATGGCAGACTTTTATTCATCCTTGTATAACTTGAAAGACGAACCCAATACTCCGCAACCGACATTAGAACGCATATGAGATTACCTGGAACACGTTGATCTGCCCTCTGTCCCTCCTGACAAACTGCAAGAATTGAACACACCATTCTCTTTGATAGAGGTGCAGGCGGTGGTTCAGAACTTGAAGTTAAATTCGTCTCCAGGCCCTGATGGCTTGGCAAACGAATATTACAAAACCTTCTCCCACCACTTCTCGCCCTACCTGCTCCGACTCTTCAATGCCTGGCAGGCTGAGGGGGTCTTCCCACCGGAGGCCCTTGAGGCCACGATCACAGCGATTTTAAAACCAGGGAAGCCGTCTGATTCTCCAGGGAGTTATCGGCCGATCTCCCTCTTGAACACAGATGTAAAAATTTATGCTAGGCTTCTGGCAGCTCGTCTGTCGGAGATTATTCCATCCCTGGTGGACTCAGATCAGGTGGGGTTTGTGGGGGGTCGACGGGCGAGAGATGCAACCCGGCGTATGTTAGACATCATAGAAATAGTTGAGCAACGGGGGACCCCCAGTGTATTCCTGTCGTTAGACGCAGAAAAAGCGTTCGACAGGGTGCACTGGGGATACCTACAGGAAGTCCTGATGAGGTTCGGCTTCTCGGGACCTATACTAAGGGCAGTTTTGAGCCTATATTCGAATCCAAGGGCTCGTGTCTCTACGTCCGGGTTTCTCTCCCGCCAGATCGGTATATCAAATGGGACCAGACAGGGATGCCCCTTGTCTCCCCTGATATTCGCTCTAGTTATGGAGCCGTTTGCCGCTGCCGTCAGGTCTGAGCGCAAGATCTCGGGCATACAAGTAGGAACGAAGCGTCACGTTATTGGGCAATATGCAGATGACGTGATCATCACCTACACTAACCCTGGCACTTCACTCCCAGCTATACTTAACGCCTTGGACGCCTTCACGGCAGTCTCGTACTATAAATTGAACCTGAGTAAGTCAACGGCTTTACCCCTCAATCTCTCATAGCTGGAGTTTGAGGATCTCACTGGGCGTTTCGCCTTCAATTGGGCACCCGAAGGTATCCCGTACCTGGGTATCATGTTGTGCCCCTCACAGAGAGTAGCACGGGCAAATATATTAGCCCTGATGGCATCCCTGCGGGGGTCAATGAACTCCAGCTCACTCCCTCTGCTTTCTTGGATGGCCAGGATACAGGCAGTTAGGATGCTTTGGTTTCCAAAGCTTCTGTACCTATTCCGCTGCGTTCCGGTCACATACCCGAAGACCGTTCTTACTCAACTTCAAAATCAACTTGACAGATTTGTGTGGGCAGCGGGTCGACCGAGGGTTAATCGAAGGACCTTACACCGGAGGTTGAGGGGAGGCGGAATGGGAGTCCCGGATGTTGTTTCTTACTGCAAAGCAGCTTGTCTAGAAGCGGTCAGAGACTTTTGCAGAGGTCCTCCCTCACTGGGTTGGACTCAATTAGAGACAGACTTCGCGCCTGGGGATTCACCTGGCAGGATCTTGTGGGGGGCGGCATTGGGCCCAACTAAGATGTCCCACCCGCTGGGAACTGTGTCCGTACTCTCCTTTCAGAATGGGGCAAGGCCCCTAAGACTTGGACTAGGTTCCCACCGGAGAGGATCCCCTTGACAGCACTACAGGTACATATCCCCTCGCTAAATATCTCAACATGGCGAAGATTGGGGATTACTTCGCTAGCAGACTTGATGCAGGGACCTAAGTTAATTTCCTTTGAAGAGTTTACCCGAAACAACCTGGAACTGAGAGACACGTTCCTGCAGTTCTCCCAGGTCCGACACTTCTTGGAGTCTGGGGACTGCTGGCATGATTTAAAAAGTCCCGTCCCCTCACCTTTCCAGCGTTTCCTCTTTTCTGAGGCCTCGAAACCCAAGGGTCTCTCGATTATATAGGAGGGGCTTCTGGAGTTGGCCTCCCCTGGACGTCCGCCCTACGTAACCGCGTGGGAGAGAGACCTGTCCTTTGAGGCGGGAGATGAGGACTGGGAGGGAGCTGTTTGCTGTGTCTCTCGAGCGACTAGATGTATCAATCATCTAGAATCCCTCAAAAAGGTTCACCTCCGATGGTACACCCCTCCTACAAGATTGGCGAGATTTGGCGGTGGAGCTTCTCCTCTATGCTGGAGACTCTGTGGCCAAAAAGGTGATCTCGCACACATGTGGTGGTTGTGTCCTCTGATAGCCCAATTTTGGGCATTGGTAGCCAGCCTGATAGAGGTGACCACGGAGTTGAAGTTTCTTCCGCAGCTCGCGGTTCTCCACATTGGAGCGGAATCCCTCCTGCCGATCCCCCGTCATATGATCTCATATATTCTTATTGCGGCTAGACTTTGCACTGCCGCGACCTGGAAGGCCTCGGCTCCTCCCACGATGGCAGATCTCACAAAACGTCTGAACGGGATATTTGCACATGAATACCACCTAGCCCTAGACGCCCCCACGCGGCGATATGTGGCGGACGCTTGGGACCTTTGGGCAGTACACCCACTCGCAGATAAACCCCCACCTTGAACTGGACACAAGGGGTAACTTTTCTTCTCTCTCTTTTCTTCCTCTCACTCTTTTTCTCTTTTCCCTCTCCTTATCCTCACTCGCTTATGACCTCCCTAGTCCCACCTCTGCTGATACCTTCTTCCCAGCTTCCTCCTTCTACCTACTCCCCTTCCCCCGCTCTCCTCCCTCTCCTCTCCCCCCTTATGCCTTATTTACCCTCCCCCCTTCTCCCCTGACCCCAAGAAAATAGCTCCAGGCTGAGTCCCATCCCCCATGACTCTGCTGGTTCGTATCACACATTTTCTGCTGAAGTGAACATAAAGAGAACAACTTTAACTTCGCTTTAGGACAAAAGAAAATAATTTTTAACTACCGGATAAAACGGATCCCGAATTGCATAATTACGAACTTGAACTACCCACCCAATGACGTAACAATGCGAAGTATACAGGGGACGGCCGGCTCCCTACCCCTTTAGCCTTTGTTTTACTTCCCTCCCTCCTCACCCCTCCCACTCCCTTTCTAATAGTTTTCAAAGGATGTAAAAGTCCAATGTTTAATTACTTCAGTTATTGATATTTGTATGTGTGTATCTCGGACCGACGGGGTTATTCCTGTAGGCCGGTAATGTCTTTGTATTCGTTTTTATTAATGTATAAAACAATAAAAACTTTTTGAAGACTAAAGTTCCTAGCGGCACAGTCCATGGTGGCCTCTATGCAGGCTGGAATAAATCTGACCACTGGAATAAGAGAAGATACTTGGACATTCGCTTCCTAATTGGCTGTCGAGGGTTTCTCGTGCCTACTAAGGATTAAGGGGGTGAGTGTTATAACCCTGAATCAGGAAGGTGTGCATCGATATAAAGGGTCAAAGTGAAAAGTGAAGTACTACTGCTAGAATAAAATGCCTGCTACCTAGTATCTAAAGAAAGCAGAAAAGAGAGGGACAGATAGGGTTTTTTTTATCTCTGCTGTTTCTTCTAGCTAATCTTTAACTGAATTGAGAAAGTGCAAAGGTAGTATGGCTGTAACTTCAAATTGAATCCACAAGTTTAATTTATTTGGGTCTGATAGGAAACATTATGTTTGTCGACAAATAGGGAAAGACTGAACCCAAAGTGTGTTATGAAGTCAGTGAAAGGTGGGGAGAGAAGTGTCATGGTTTGGGGAGTGTTTTCTGCTGCAGAGAATGGACCTTTCCTGTGGCCGCAGATGTGCTGAAGTAATTCAAAGCAAAGTAGATTACATTCTGCCTGAAAAATCAAATGATCAATCATTGTTCTCTAATTTTGATCGCCAGTGTATATGTCAGTCAAAGTTCAATACGTACCAAATTATTTAATGTACATATAAATACATTGGACAAACTGTAATGTTAACATACTATTTAAATGAATATCAAGAAAAGTTCATAGTTTCATTGCACTTACTTAAAATTTCTTTGTTTTAGGATTCCCCTTATTGATTTAGATGTTCAAATTGTCCCTTGAAGTATTTCCTTCCAGCCTGACTAGAAGATAAAGTCAAGGAAATCTGATGATCTGTTGCAGTCTTTCTAAAGAAAATTGCCTTTAATTTCAGTGCTAGATGCAATTACTGGTGTATGTTCTATATTTTATGTTTTAAAGTTATTATTTAATATCTTTATTTTAAATTATTGGGAAAATAAAAGGTGTTTATTTTCTAAATTACCATAAAACTGTTATATTATATGAGGACTTAGTAAAGTTTTTTTCAGTCCTCTGCTTCTGTTTCCAGTGCACTCTTTCTACCAACAGCACTGCTGACTAATATTACAGCAGCTATATCTCATACTATCACTGCACGCTGCACACAGAGCTGTCTGAGTGCTGCAGCTTGTGGCAAAATAAAGAAGGACTTGTGACTTAATAGAACAGCGGAAGCATGCAAAAACTGGCATTAAAGAAACTTTACTAAACATTCCCTAAATAATGTTTATTTTTTTTGTCATAGCATAGGGATGCTTTAACTTACTTCAACGTTATTTCTAATGTTTGGTATTTTTTTGTATTGCTTTATTCATTTTTTAAAGGATGTTGCTAAAGCAGTGTTTCTCAACTCCAGTCCTCAGGACCCACCAACAGATCTTGTTTTCAGGATTTCCTTAGTATTGCACAGGTTTAATCACCTGCACTGGGGATAATTCAAACCCCTGTGCAATACTAAGGAAATCCTGAAACTGTCACCTGATGTGTCAGGTGACCAGTTCTGTGACATCACCACAGGATCTTCAGTCCTCAGCAGTTTGAGGAGGCGGTTACAGCATTGCAGAAGGCGTCGGAAGGTAAATATCCTCTGGGAGGATTTTTTTATTTTATTTACACATTCCGGAGGGGAGAGCACATGGGGGAGGATGGGGGGGAGCACAGAGGAGAGGGAGAGCATAGAAGAGGGACAGATAGGGACAGATCAAGAAAAAGCAGGGACAGACAGGGACAGGCAGGGAGAAGAGGATCCACACGGATCCTGCACAGACACGAATTGCAGGGATCCGTGTGGATCCGTGCCTGTCCGTAGGATCCTCCTTTCAACACGGATCCCACGGACAGGCACAAAATCGTGATGTGAACCGGGCCTTATGTTTAAAGGACTCAAATAGCCCTGCAAAAAACACTTTTTATGGAAGGAAATTTAAACGCCAAACGTGAAATGATCTGTTTACAAGAGACAAAATGTGCAAAAACCAACCATCCTAAATTTGAGCACAGAAATTTCTCACATATTTTCAACGCTTTTAATGAAAAGAAAATGGTTGGCATCTCTACTATTATAAAAAAGCACTTTATCTTTCAAATCTATCAGAACTGCAAATATGAATCTGGAAGGTACCATATATTTAATTAGTTTTTTTAAACAATCAAATCTACCCTACAGTGAATGTATATGATCCCAACAGAAGACAAATTACGTTCCTGAATAATCTCTTTAATAAAGTTCAATAATAAGAAAAAAGAATTTAATTGTCCTGGAGACTTCAACCTTGTTTCTAATGGTCTTTTAGATTCTACGGCTCCAAATCGCCAATCTTTTACACTCGATAAGTGGCTCTTCAATCAAGACCTTTTTGAAGTTTTTAGATGCATCAATACTTTTACTAGATAATGTACATAGCACTCGGATGTCCACAAGACCTTTTCCTGTATTATTTTGGTTTTAACTGACTACAATCTCTAAGTACAAGAAGGTTTCCATTAATCCCAAGTCTTTTTCAGATCATTGTTCCTTCACATGTGAGGTCACACTTGGTCACTTATCTCAAAAAAGTCCTCTAACTTCAGGAGTGAGATTGAACAGTCCATCAAATATTTCTTTGAGGAAAACTCCACTGATTCAATAAACCACTTCACAATTTAGAATGCTTACAATGCTGTAAATAGAGGAGTCTAAATCCAAATTTCATCTAGACGTAAAAAAATATCCATGGCAGAAATTAATTCTATCCAGCAACAACTTAAGAAACAAAGAACAAATTCAACATAGCTTTCCCCTCCTTCCATCCCTTTTCATCAAGATATCCTCAAACTCAGAATGGAGCTCAAAGAGCTGTTATTCAAAGACTACAACAAGAACCATGGAAACCAAATATTATACATCCTGAAATAAGCCTACAAAGTTTATGGCTCAAAGACTCGAAGAACGCTTTGGAAACTGGATAAGCAAGATAAAAAGATTTGTTGGTTCATATTTGTCACACCCTCAATATATTGTTATTATTGTTATTTGGGTGCTTTCACACTGGCGTTTTTGCCTGGATCCGGCGGCACTTGCGGCAAGCCCCATGCATTGTCTATGGGGCTTGCGGTAAGTGTGCGGCAGACGCGGCAAGTGTGGTTTTGGCAGATGCGGCCGCGAAAAAGAACGCCGCTGACCGCGGTTTTTTTCACGGCTGCCGAAACCACACTTGCCGCAAGCCCCATAGACAATGCATGGGGCGTACCACAAGTGTGCCGCCGGATCCGGGCACAAACGCCAGTGTGAAAGTACCCTTACTCTAGTCTACACAATCTCAAAAATGATGTCTCTACAGCACAGCCCAACAAAACTTTAATAAATATCTTTCTATCCAAGATAAAACTACCGACAATCTGCCATTTGCTGTTTGTTAAATTCCCCCATTTGCCTGTGTGAAAATTCCAGATGTTATCAATAAATTAAAACGCAACAATTCTCCTGGTCCTGATGGATTCTCCAATGAGAATTTCAGACAATTTTCCAATCTACTACTACACCACGTGGTACAGATCTTTAACAAAGCATTGTTAACTGGCCAATTCCCAAAGAAATGTTACAAGCAACCATCACGCTAATTCCCAAACCATCGGACAATTTGGAATCAGTAACTATTACAGGGGCAATCACCCCAAAATGCAGCGTCTGCAGTTTGGGGTTCTGATCTGGCACAAATCCTAAGTAATATTAAACAGCTTGTTAAAGAGTCATTTATGATTTATAGGATTGGTACCCTTATTAGGTGGCACTAGAGTTTGTCTACTTCCTCACTGAAGTGACAATTTACATAACTATTGCAAGGATTTTAACCCTTTGACTCATGATTTTCCTTTTTTTTTTTTTCTGTTTTTGTTTTTTCCTCCCTTTCACAAGCCATAGCTTTTTTATTTTTCTATTCACATAAACATGAGGGCTTGTTTTCTGCAAGATGAGTTGTAATTTTGAATGAAGCATTTCATTGAGCCACATAGTGTCTAAAATATGTTAAACAAATTTCCAAGTGCTTTGAAAGTGCAAAAAAGTGCAGTTTTACAAAGTTTTTTTGTCTTTTTTTTTACTGTGTTAACTATATGGTAACACTGACCTGGCAAGATGATTACTCAAGTCAGTATGAGTACACAGATACCAAACAAGTATAGTTTTTTTTATCTTAAGCGGTGAAAAAATTCTGAAATATGTAAAAAGAAAAAAAAAATTGGCTTTTCTCTTTCTCTCCATTTTCTGAAACCAGTAACGTTTTCATTTTTCGAGATCTAAGGCTAAATGATAGCCTATTTTTTGCACCCTGAGCTGACATTTTTGTTGATACCTTTTTTGAGTAGATGAGATGTTTTGATTGCCTTTTATTGCATTGTATTGTACTGCTGCAGTGGCTGAAAAAACATACGGTAATTTTGGCGTTTCAATTTGTTTTTCTTTACGCCATTTACAGATCAAATCTATTTACTTTATATTTAGATCAGAATTTTATGAACACAGCGATATTAAATATATGTATTTTTAATGTTTTTTTTTAATTGTTTTAATGCTTTTATAAATGCTACTCCTGCAGTAGATACTAGCGGCCCCAAGACAGTGGGGCCCTTTCAGATGACCAGTCTACCCCCCCTTAACGCCACCCCTGCCTAGAAGAATCGATGCAGTTTTGAAAACATTGTTTTGATTTAGGCTATGTGCGCATGTTAAGTATTTGGTGCAGAAAATGTCTGCACCAAATCTGCACCTCTTGCCTGAAAAACACACCATGTCCCTTTTTAAACATCCATTTTTCACTGTAAAAATTAAGTTTTTTTCCCCTGCGTTTTAAGTCAACTCAATGCAAGGCAGAGAGAGCATTTCAGAACATTTAAAGGGAACCTGTCACTTCATGATACCCCCCTGACCTATCACTAGCTGCCCCTACATCTTCCTAGCTGTTCCCTAACCATCTCTCTCTGCTGGATAGGTCAGGGGGGTAGCATGAGTTGACAGGTTCCCTGTAATAAAGCATGTTATTTTTTAAAAACCGCACTATTTTATTGAGGTCAGTGGGTGAAAAATGCTGCAAAAAATTCTCCAAAAATTGACATGCAGCAGATTTTTTCTGCATCAAACCTGCACCTAATCCTCAATGGAAAAATAAGCACTAACAACACTTCAGAATGCTCATTGACTTTGCTGGCTTTAGGATAGGCATGCAGAATTGTGATAAAGCTGCACCAAAAATGCACTGTATGCACATGGCCTTAGATTTTTCTTTTGCTCATTAACTTTTTTTTATTGTTTGATAAAATACAAACCATCTAATACTACTTTGAAAGCATTCTTACTTTCCAGTATTAATTCCACACCTGCCGGTATATATACTGCATATCTAAACATATTTAAAGAGAACGAAATCCATATTAATTTTATAGGCGCTCTGGAAACAGCATGGATCAGCTGCCTAGGCTGTTTCCATAGCTCCAATTACAGTGGTTGGAGTCTGGACAGAGTTGTCATTTTCTTGCCTTCTGAAATATGCACATATTTTGTCAGCTTGAAGTTAGAAGAATTAGCTTTTGCTGTATGTAATCAGAATATGGCTGTATGGTTCTGTGTAATATACCTGAAATCAGTGAACAAAATTTTAAAAGATAACGGTAACAATGTAATCTCTGTATTTCTCTTCCTACTTTGTCTATTCCAAAAAGAAAACGTTTTTCAAATAATCCCATGTTTTATCTCCTTCTAAAGTCCAATAGCGATTATTGTGTACTATTGTATAATCCCTGGAGTTACAATTTTAAGAAGGTGTCAAGTTTTATCTGGTATTTCGGCATCAAAGCTGTCCCATGTTTTAGCTTATCTATCTGCACAGACCTGCTACTTAATACCTGACTTGTTGAGAAATTTTCATTTCACCTCACATCATCCACAAATCCAGGTACGAATCATTACCAACCACTTCTGACAAAAAGCTCTTTTCCAATCATATACATGACAGAACTTTCACTGTGACTCTTACAAGTTTATCCTAGGGATGAGATATGGAAAGGGTCAGCCGAGATATATAACACACTTTATATCTTATAACTGTAAAACTTTGTACCTTTCTGTCTTTATTCACACTTTAAGCTAGTTTGAATTGTTTGAAATTTTGCATTTTTTGGTGTTTTTAAGCCAGTGACGGTCAGCTTAACTAGCTTTTCAAAAAGTGGGTGGAACATAACCAGGAAGGTCTGGATAACTGCAGCTGGCACATTTATCATATCTTATACCAAAAAAGTGGCATACATTATGACAAATGTACTACAGTCAGTGACACCATAACGTGCCAATTTCATGAAGAAATGCACTACAATGCATATCTTCACTGCATATGGTGGCAGAGGTCAGCAACTCATGCCATCTATATTAGCAGTGCTGCTGAGCTTAGTCATTGGCTGCAGTGGTGATGTTTGCTGTAATGGCAATGTCATCACTGCAGTCAGTAAAACTAGAAGCAGCAGAGAGGCACACAATAATAATAATATTTATTCATTTATATAGCACTATTTATTCCATAGCACGTTACATACATTTGAAATATTGTCCCCATTGGGGCTCACAATCAAAACATCCTACCTATGTCTTTCAAGTGTGGGAGGAAACCGGAGTGCCCAGAGGAAACTCACGCAAACACGGGGAGAACATACAAACTCCTTGCAGATGTCCTTCGTGGGAACTGAACCCAGGACATCAGTGCTGCAAGGCTGTAGTGCTAACTACTTAGCCACCATGCGGCCCACACTAGACACAGGGAGGTTAACAACAGCTCTTATTTTATGTTTCCTCAATACAAGTTATTTTAGTATTGAATTATAGTATGGTATCAGATATTATTATGATATGGGATTCAGCGCACTACATACTCATAAATACAATAGTATTAATAAAACTAGCTGTGAGCCCGATTCTAAAGAATCGGGTAGTCTAGAATCCATACATAGTTTATTTACTAATATTTAGGGGAGTGCGGTGAAATTAATTGTGTGTATACAGGTGGCTCAGTGGGTAGCACAGTATACGGTGGCTCAGTGGTTAGCACTGCGCGGTGGCTCAGTGGTTAGGACTGCGCGGTGGCTCAGTGGTTAGCACTGCGCGGTGGCTTAGTGGTTAGCAAAGTATGGTCGCTCAGTGTTTAGCAGTGTACGGTGGCTCAGTGGTTAGCGCTGTATACGGTGGGTTAGTAGTTAGCAGGGAGTATGGTGGGTCAGTGGTTAGCAGAGTATACGATGGCTCAGTGGTTAGCACTGCGCGATGGCTCAGTGGTTAGCACTGCGCGGTGGCTCAGTGGTTAGCACTGCGCGGTGGCTCAGTGGTTAGCGCTGCGCGGTGGCTCAGTGGTTAGCACTGCGCGGTGTCTCAGTGGTTAGTAGTGCGCGGTGGCTCAGTGGTTAGCACTGCGCGGTGGCTCAGTGGTTAGCAAAGTACGGTGGCTCAGTGGTTAGCAGTGTACGGTGGCTCAGTGGTTAGCAGGAGTATGGTGGCTCAGTGGTTAGCAGTGAGTGCGGTGGGCAGAGTGGTCAGCGCAGTGCGGCGGGCAGAGTGGTTAGCGCAGTGCGGTGGGCAGAGTGGTCAGCAGAGGACAGAGGCACTCTGCCTGTCAAACTTACCAGCGGGTTATCGTCTTCCCCGCCACGGCATTTTCACTCCGCTGTCCCAAGCATCTTGGCTCCACTCATGCAGAGCATTGCTCCTGTGCAGCCTCCTCTCTGCTGAGTATTGCTCCTGTGCAGCCTCCTCTCTGCAGAGCATTGCTCCTGTGCAGCCTCATTACTGTAGAGGATTGCTCCTGTGCAGCCTCCTCTCTGCAGAGCATTGCTCCTGTGCAGCCTCCTCTCTGCAGAGCAATGCTCCTGTGCAGCCTCCTCTCTGCAGAGCATTGCTCCTGTGCAGCCTCCTCTCTGCAGAGCATTGCTCCTGTGCAGCCTCCTCCTCTCTGCAGAGCATTGCTCCTGTGCAGCCTCCTCCTCTCTGCAGAGCATTGCTCCTGTGCAGCCTCCTCCTCTCTGCAGAGAATGGCTCTTGTGCAGCCTCCTCCTCTCTGCAGAGCATGGCTCTTGTGCAGCCTCCTCCTCTCTGCAGAGCATTGCTCCTGTGCAGCCTCCTCTGTGCAGAGCATTGCTCCTGTGCAGCCTCCTCTCTGCAGAGCATTGCTCCTGTGCAGCCTCCTCTCTGCAGAGCATTGCTCCTGTGCAGCCTCTTCTCTGCAGAGCATTGCTCCTGTGCAGCCTCCCCTCATGCAGAGCAATGCTCCTGTGCAGCCTCCTCTGTGCAGAGCATTGCTCCTGTGCAGCCTCCTCTCTGCAGAGCATTGCTCCTGTGCAGCCTCCCCTCTGCAGAGCATTGCTCCTGTGCAGCCTCCTCTGTGCAGAGCATTGCTCCTGTGCAGCCTCCCCTCACCTGTATCCTGGAGATCAGCTCTTGGGGGCTCAGTCCGGGGTCCTCTGTCACCTCTATGTTCCTTGTGATCGCAGGATGTCAGAGGCAGAGAATCACTGATGAGGACACGTCTGATGTGAGACAGCGGCATGATGTCTCCTGTGCTGACACTGCAGCAATTAAAGTGCCTGTGATGATGTCACAGTCATGTGATATAGCCCCGCCCATACCAGTGACATCATCTCAGGTCCTGCAAGCCGTGGGGGGGGAGGATAGAGAGAGAGAGACTGTGCAAGGACTCGCAAAGGCATTGCGAGTGAGGCAGCCACGAACACGACGACGGAAACAGCGCCGAATATGACGGAAGTGCCTTAAGGTAATTATATATTAGATGTGGATTTTATTTGTAGATATAAAATGTAAAATTTTGTTTAAAAATGTACAAAGTGAAAATTAAAAAATTATTTATATAATTTCAATATCCACGGGATATCCGGGACCTTGATCTGTTCATTAAGATTCTTTTGTTGAGGTGAAGATGTTGATTCCCTATGGTGATATAGGAGGAGAATGTATCACTAGTCTGATGATTGATTATTACATAGACTAGTAAGATTAAAACCTACCTCTTTATGAAATGGTTACCAGTGGACGATAACTTCAAGAGGAGGTTGGGTCTGGGGTAGATCTAAGGCTAATATAGGGATTATGTTAAAATAACTAGCAGAGGTGTGTAGATAAACATACAAATAGGTTTGATATTTACCTCTAAAAGAATCGTTTTCTGTTTCTTAAAAGGTGTAAGCTTCTGCCAATAAAGAAGGGGTACACTATAATTAAATGAAATCGCACAGTTGTATGTTAATTATAGGGCCACCCACACATAAATACCTTGTATTCCTGTGTGTAATGTCTTCAGCGATGGTATTAAGCATTTCCTCAGTCTACCATTTAATGACTACTATCTGTGAGGTGGTGCTGGCTTGATTCTAAAACCAAAAACACACTGATTCTTAAGATTTTTGTTTATAAATGATGAGCCTTACTGCTAAATGATTACCTACCTCAAGGACGTGAATGACTGCTTTTGTGTCTCACTTGGAACGGTGGGTGGAAGTATTCCTCCGGAGTGCACTGCTTGAATGATGCTGCCGCCGCTGCACGGATCCTCCACCCTTAACGGTCTTCAGGCTGTGCACCGCTGGATGGCGGATCCCGACAGCTCGGGTGCATCTAGCACCTCCAAGGCACTTCCTGGTCTCGGCACACGCTGTGGTCACGTGGGGTCACGGGTTAGTGAGATCACCTGACTTCCCCCGTCAGGGCGTCAGTGACGTCAGATAGGGGCGGTCTGAGGTCTTGGTTGTTGGAGATAGTGAGGGTTGCTAGGGAGACTGGCGCAGGACTAAACAATCGACCGGTTTCAAGGGAATCGTCCCTCTTTATCAGGATGGTCAGATCCTGCCTGTCTCCTAAGTTTTATAGCATTCCCTCATTGCGTCATAAGTAATGGAACCAATCGGACCGCAGTAATTCTGTTGTCACCACTTAGAAATGGTTGCTAAAATCGAACAATGTAGGAGGTATATCAAATAGCAGCTGCTCATCTATTTGGAATGTCATATTTAGATTTGGTAGTGTTTCAGTATACTGGCCTTTTTTATTATGTTATAATGATATCTCCAGACCTAATATTTATGAGTCTACTCTAAGGGATTTTTTTAAAATTACAGAAGTTCTTCTCTCATCATACTACCTTTTGTCATTTTATTATATCTAAATGGTATGATCCTATGAATGGGCAATCAGTCCAAGATAGGGGGGAGAGGGGGAATATACCAGTTGGAATTGTCCATGCTTTTTTGATCTTGTGGGTTTGTATCTAACACCTAGACACATACTCAGATTATCTGCTCATTTGAATCCAAAGAGTTCTGTGTCACAGTTAAGTCCATTTGGAACTAGAGTATTGAGATCGAATATCCATCGGGTTTCTGACCGAGACATCCTCTCTATGTGATTGCCCCCCTCCAATGTTTCTGAACTCTTTCTATTGCAAAGAAGTATGCGTGTTTGCATGACATATTATGATGTTCTTTGAAGTGTCTACTTAAAGGGTGTCCTATATATCCTTTTTCAATATTTCTTGTATGTTCAGCCATATGAGTTGCTAGCATTCTTGATGTTCTCCCTATATATAACTTATTGCATGGGCACATCAAGGCATATATTACATTCTTTGTATGACACGTTAATGTCGTCTTAATAGAAAAAGGTTTGTTATTGAAGGGACTTTGAAATTCTTTGATTATCTTCCTGGACGTATCTGTAGATAGACAACTCCTGCACATTTTGCAGGGTATAAACCCTACATTACTACCGATATTCCATAAAGTATATGTAGGTGTCACCTTAGTATTTGTATTCTTTACTGATGGCGCAAGCACCATACTTAAAGGAATGCCTCGTCTATAAATTATTTTTGGGGAATTTGCGAGAAATTCCCCAATGCATTTGTCGTTCTTCAGATAATGCCAGTGTTTCTTCAGAATAATTTCGAATTCTTTATAGTTGCTATGGAATCCTGTGATGATAAGTGTTTCTCTTATTTGATCTTGTATTGAGGTTTTGTTGACGTTTTTAGTTTTGTTTTTGAGGAGTGTAGATCTGTCCATTTTAGATATGTTTGATATTTGTACACTTAAATCTTCCTCCTTGTATCCTTTCTTTTTGAATTGTTCTTTCATAATCTTAGCTTCTTCCAGGAAATGTGCTTTTTCTGTGCAGTTTCGTCTCAGTCTTGTAAACTGCCCCTTAGGTATATTTTTCAGCCATTTGGGTAAATGACAACTAGTAATAGGTAAATAACATTTCTATATGTCCTTGTATTAATACAATTCTGTTCATCAATAAAAATCTGCAAGTCTAAGAAATTTATGCTGTTTCTGTCAATTGTGGCTGTGAATTCTAGGCCATAATTATTTCTCTCTATATCTATAAGGAACTGCTCAAGTGCTGCCTCATCTGAGTCCCAAATGAACAACACATCGTCTATATACCTATGCCAGGCTACCAGTCCTTGTCTTAATCTCTTTTGCCGATATATGGATTCCTCCTCCCATTTACCCATATATAAATTTGCGTAGTCTGGGCCAAATCGCTTGCCCATCGCGGTACCCCACTGCTGTTTATAGAACGTATTATTGTACGTAAAATAGTTGTGGGACAAGATGAACTCTATGCATTCTATCAGAAAATCGATTTGACTCTCTTCCAGGTTTTTTGATTCCTCTAAAAAATGTCTTGTTGCCTCACATCCTTTTTTGTGTTCAATGATGGTATAGAGGGATTTTACATCCAATGTACCAAGTATGTAGCTTTGTTTCCAAGTGATACGTTCCAATATTTGCAGCACGTGGGTAGTATCCTTCAAATAGGCAGGTAAATTGACTACACATTTCTGTATGAACCAGTCAATGTGTCACGTCCTACTGACGGACCCCACACGTGGACCCACTGGACCACGTAGAGCGGATGCTGATACCGGGTGATAGAGAGGCGGACCAGTACAGTAGAGTCAACAGGTTTATTTGAAGAACAACAAAACAAGAACCCACGCCCCAGGGGAGAGCCACAAGGTCGCAGCACCGGAATACCACCGAAGGAGGCCCCGGAGCGCTTAACCCCTATACAGGGATACCGGCGGTACCAACCTCGGGGGGACCAATGAAGCGGACACGAGTGTTAAACCGACCCCAGGCGACGTGGTAACAAAACAGCAACCGGGTATAAAATAAGACACGGGAACCGGGAACACTGAGAATCCGGAGCAGGGCTGGAGACAGCGCTTCAGCAGGGAAGAGGTCCGGGAAGCAGACCGAGACCACTGGAGTCAGCGAGGAGCCGGCACAGGAGGAATCTGCGGGAAGGAACAAGAGTAATCAGATATCAAGCCAATAAAGGAACAACCTGACCAGACCAGGATTAGCAAGTTCACTACATAGAAATTGCCCTGGCAAAGAGTAAGAGGAAACAGGAAGCTTATATCACAGCAGGATACTCCTGATTGGCAGAACACAGAGACCTGGTGATTGGCTGAGGGGAGGAGCAAGCTCCCTGCAGTTCTCCAGCAGATACTGATTTGGAGATGGATTGTCATAGCTCAAGCAGCGGCCCCGGAAGTGAGAGGAGCAGCGTTGCTCAAGCAGAGGGTGCTGGACCCCTGCGGCTGGGGACAGGTGCGCGCACCCGGGGAGCATACGGCAAGGCAGAGGCTACCCGACCGACCCGCGGGCGGCGGCTGCCAGTGCCCCGGAGCCTTCGGGGGATGGTCGACACCCGGGATCCTTGAGGCCGGACAGGGGCGGTAGGAGCCGAGGGAGTAACGGCAGCAGGCACGAGGCACGGGCGGCAGACCCCCGGTTGGTAACACAATGTATTGAGAAAGGTTTGCTGTAAGGGACTTAATCCCAGAAATGATGGGACGTCCTGGTGGGTTCTTCTCATCTTTGTGTATTTTGGGATTCTGGTAAAAGACCGCTAGGAACGATGTTTCATTATTGACAAACTTGTACTCTTTCTTGTTTAGGATGCCTGCTTGTAGGCCTTTCAGAGTGAGTTTGTTTAGTGCTTTCTTGTAGATTGTTGTAGGGTCGGTCTTTAATATTTGATATGTTTTATGGTCTGCCAAAATGTTCATTGAACCCTTATGGTAGTCATTACTATCCAGAATAACTATGGACCCTCCTTTGTCTGCTGGTCGTATAACAATCTGTGTGTTGTCTTGTAATGATTTTACCGCCTCTTTTTCTCTTCTAGTTAGATTATGTCTCCTATATTTCATCTTTTTATTCTTTATTTTTCTAATATCTTCTGATACAAGAGTTTCGAATGTGGAAAATTCTTTGGATTGTTGGTTACCAGGGTCAAATGTTGATTTTTTACACAGTTCAGAATGTAGCACCCCTGGTCTATCCCTAAGTATATTCTTTTGAGGATATTTGAGGAAGAATTTCTTGATTCTAAGACTTCTCATACACTTTTTTACACTGATGAAGAGATCAAAGGGGTTGGCTTCTTTAGACGGGACAAACTTTAGACCTTTCTGCAATACTGATATTTCTTCGT
Source organism: Allobates femoralis (assembly GCA_033576535.1). NCBI lineage: Eukaryota > Metazoa > Chordata > Amphibia > Anura > Aromobatidae > Allobates > Allobates femoralis. The sequence continues at coordinate 186,568,885 of JARQOC010000005.1, forward strand.
TTTTCAGGATATAGGGGCTTAGATTGTAAATTTTTTGTGAAATATCTGCATCATTGATTATATTAGTTTCCTCATCGGTTACCTTCTTTTTGGAACGTTTCCGTCCTCTCGAACCTCTTCTATTTTTCTGGGTTTTGCTATAAAAAAAAATTCTGTTTCAAGTTGGTTTGTGAGAATTTTATCTTTTGGGTTCTGTTGGTCTGTTTCTTTTTTAGTCTACCATTTGATTCTTTTAGGGAGTTCTCCCCTATAGATGTTCTATCCATATTCTCATGATTTTTAGTTAGGATTTTCACTTCTAAACTTTTCCCTTTAATGGTCTTCTTGTTCTCTTTTTTCGCCGGATTTTTTATCCCTTTCTTGTTTCTCTGTGTTGTTGTAGCATTCTTCTTCGATGGTACATATACTATTTCTTCAATTTCCTGGGCTTCGTCTACACTTAACACTTCATATCTGTTTTTAATAATTACATTAGCTTCTATAGGGACAGGATGTGTTTCTGTTAAATTTAACGGACTAATAACACAAATATCTGTACTCTTTGATTTTCCTATTCTTTGTTCCAACGGTATTGTTCTTCTTGCTACTGGAGTGTATGTAGTTGAATCCGTTCGAGTGGACCATGAACTACCAGTGGATATTCTGCTTGACTCCAGGGGATTACTGGTATCAGATATTAGAAGCAATTTTAGAGTAATACCCAAAATTCCAGTATGTAGAATAGTATAAAAACAATTTTATTAGCATGGATCCAGACTGAAAAAAATCAATACTGAGGCAGTGAATGACCAGATTCATTTATTGGAAACAACTCATAAGCAGATGCTATCTTGCTCGACTTTTAGTGACCTGACTTTGAAAAAAAGAGAGCTCAACGACTTGTTAGACCAAAAATATCGTAGGTACTCTGAAAGGACCAGGAGCTTTTTTTATACTACCTCAAATAAGTGTGGGTGCCTCCTGGCCTGATTGCTGCACCCTCGACTGAACCAGCCGTTCGTCCCTTGTGTCAAAACGAGGACAGGAAACAAATCCTTCATTCCAACTGAGATCCTGGAGGAGTTTAGATCTTATTACGCCGACCTATATAATATACGGGGGCAATTCTTAGCCCTCCCACCTCCGGAGTTGTCTGATAAAATTAAAAGATATATTAGCCGTACGGCGGTCCCGTTGCTTGATGAGAGGGTCACAGCAATCCTGGAAGAGGATATCAGCTAGGAGGAATTATTACAAACTATTCAGTCTACTCCTTCCAGTAAATGTCCTGGACCCGATGGGTTCTTACCAACCTTTTACAAAACTCTTATATCCCAGTTGGCTCCCCCGATGTTGGCTGCCTTCAACGCCATGCTGCATGAATCGGATTTCGTGCCGCAATCTTTAGAGGCTCATATCAGCGTTTTCCCCAAACCAGGGAAGGATCCATCTTCAGTTTTGAACTACAGGCCGATTTTGTTACTGAACATGGATATTAAACTCTTTTCTAAACTATTAGTGGACCAGGTGAACTCAGACCAGGTGAACTCAGACCTGGTGGGCTTTGTCAGAGGCAGAGAGGCGAGGGATAATACCATTAGAACCCTGCTCTTGTCAGCTAAGGCCAAAAATGGCTCGATTCCACTCGGCTTGATTTCGGTGGACGCTGAGAAAGCTTTTGACAGAGTCCAATGGAGGTTCATGAGGGAGGCGCTGATCCAACTTGGCCTGGGCCCGAAGTTTCTGCATGGAATCCTTTCCTTGTATTCTTCTCCCTCGGCGAGGGTGAGAATTGGTGGTATCTTGTCCTCCCCGTTTGTAATAAAGAACGGAACTAGACATGGATGCCCATTGTCCCCTCTCCTTTATATTATTTTAATGGAGCATCTAGCCACATCTATTAGGGACAATGTGGACATCCACAGGATTAGGATAGGGCAGATTCACCACAATATGGCATTGTTTGCAGATGATCTTCTGTTATATGTTTCGCAGCCCCTTTCTATTTCTTCTATTTTGAAGGAGTTTGAACACGCCAGATGAGTAACTTTAAAGTTAATTGCTCCAAAACAGAGGCGCTTAACATTTCTTTACCTGGGAAGATTGTTTTGTGTATGGCAAAGAGGTTTCCCTTCAGGTGGAAACCGGAGGCCATAAAGTACCTGGAGTATTCATTCCAACAGGCCCTTCGCAACTATACCAATTGAATTACCGGCCCCTGCTAACTAGCGTGGAGGCAGCATTCATTTCGTATAGACAACTTAAATTATCATGGTTTGGGAGAATGAACGTCATCAAAATGAACATATTGCCCCGGCTCTTATATGTTTTTCAAACAGTCCCTCTCTCTCCAGATAGGAAGATTTTTGCCAGGCTGCAGACTTTAGTAACCAAATTTGTATGGAGTAATAAGAGACCCAGGATACAAATGAGTATCCTCACATTGCCCCGGACCAAGGGAGGGGCAGGATTACCTAACTTACGGGCTTACTTTATGGCCACCTCTGTTGCGAGAACTATAGACTGGCAGTTTAGTTCCTCATCCAAGCAGTGGGTGGCTGTGAAGCAAGAGGGCCTGGGGATTCCACTGAGACACCTGCTCTGGATTCCTTGCAATAATATATTTAAGGTGGGCCCACTGTCTGATATGACTAAGGAGACCCTGACGATTTGGAATTCTGTGGTGAAAACCTTTTTGATGGACGGAGGGCTTAGCCCACTTTCTCCCTTTTTTTCAAATCCAGCTTTCCCACCGGGATTTCTTAGATGCCGTTTTTTATGCTGGCAGAGTGTGGGGGATACCCAAGTAGGTCAGACACTCGCAGATGGCAATTTGCCCTCTTTTGTGGAGCTCCAATCCAAATTCCCTATGTGGCCACTCAGCTGGTTTGAATTCTTCCAACATAGATCCTTTTTGTATTCAGCTGACCACATTTGTCGGGTGAGGTTGACGCCCACTTCGTTAGAGGGGACTCTTCCTGCAGGACACACCACCGAGTAGTAAAATATTGGAGCTATATCAGATCCTGGTAGGTTGGAAGGATCACAGTATTACTTCCAACGTACGTGGGAGAGAGAATTGGGCAGAGAGATTTCGGAAGGAGGCTGGGAGAAGAGTTTTTTCTTCACCCACAAACTGACCAATTTTTTTATTGCCCAAGAAAGAAACTACAAGCTGCTTATTAGGTGGTATCTTTGTCCAGCTAACCTGCATAGTATTTTTCATGGAACTTATAAGATCTGTTGGCGTTCTGGTGAGGCAAAAGGGATGATGCTTCACATATGGTGGAGTTGTAGAGAGAGTTAACGGCTACGCCTTAATCACTGGCAGGCGGATGGATAGCATCCCGGAGGTGGCAATATTGTCTATTTTCCCTGGATCCATCAGGCTTCACAAGAAGGATATCCTCCGCTTTTGCATCTCGGCAGCACGTGCTGTGATCCCGAGCTTTTGGAAGTCTTCTCGGGTGCCCACCATGCTTGATTGGTACAGGGAAATTATGGATATCTTCCGGATGGAGGAACTGGCGGCAGACGCTTCGGACTCCCGAGATACGTTTTCAGCCATATGGATTGAGTGAATCCTTTTCCAGGACTCCTCAGACTTTAGAGGTATTTTTGCTGATGGAGAACCTTCGTAGAGATTCTTGGTCGATGTGAAGACTGGATACATTTACCTCCGCCCGCTTTGTAATTATGTACGCCCCTCTGAGCTTGCTGCAGTGCTGGTAGCCTGGCCACGTCATGAAAGGGGCGGGGCTACTGGTATGAGACTATTTTAGCCCCGCCCCTTTCATGACGCTGCCAGGCTCTCAGCACTGCAGCAAGCCGAAGGGGGCGTGCATAATTACAAAGCGGGCGGAAGGAGCAGCAGATAGGCCCGCCTTTTGAGACTTGTTCAGAAACAGAGAACTCACACAGGACGAGGTAAATATAACCTCTTTTCTCTACTTTACAAAATAGTTTTTTTCTGCAAAAGGGATGGCTAGAAATGATAAGAAGGGGGTGCAGGGACAGGTATAAAGATGTGGCGGGGTCAGTTTGTGGGGTCAGGTTCCCTTTAAATTTTGAAGATTATACTATTATCATTGGGAGGTTTCTTCAATAAAATTCGATGTATATTCTAACGGGTGATGACTTTTATTACACTGACTGTCATTTGCACCGACCATTTAGGAAAATCAGAGAAAAAGAACATTTGCATAATTGTTTGGAACATGGTGTACACTCCTAAAGTACTTTAAACCCTGCAAGTTTTCAGGATTTCCTTAGCATTGCACAGGTGGAAATTTCATCACCTGGAAATTTCATCACCCGAGCTGGAGATTTCAACACCTTGTGCAATGATAAGGAAATCCCTTGAGGACTGCAGTTGTCCAGCTCTGTTCTGCAGGAGTGTATGTGGTGCCTTACATTTCTATACCTTACACCTTCAGGCCAAATGGCTTGCTCGCTAGCATCTGTAGGGCAGTATCAAAGCACCTCTTAATTTGCAGAAACAGTCCAGCACACAAAGTGAAGTTAAAAAGCTTTACTTATATAGCAACCATCTTCCTTTAAAAGGAAATACCCATTTGATGATAATAAACTATCCCAATGCTGCAAATTTTCTAAACTGAATGCCGCTGTAGCTACAGTTGTGGCCAAAAGTATTGACACCCCTGCAATTCTGTCAGATAATACTCAGTTTCTTCCTGAAAATGATTGTAATCACATATTCTTTGGTATTATTATCTTCATTTAATTTGTCTTCAATGAATAAACACAAAAGAGAATGAAGCAAAACATTGATCATTTCACACAAAAATTCAAAAATGGGCCAGACAAAAGTATTGGCACCCTCAGCCTAATACTTGGTTGCACAACCTTTAGCCAAAATAACTGCCATCAACCGCTTCCGGTAACCATCAATGAGTTTCTTACAATGCTCTGCTGGAATTTTAGACCATTCTTCTTTGACAAACTGCTCCAGGTCCCTGATATTTGAAGGGTGCCTTCTACAAACTGCCATTTTTAGATCTCTCCACAGGTGTTCTATGGGATTCAGGTTTGGACTCATTGCTGGCCACCTTAGAAGTCTCCAGTGCTTTCTCTCAAACCATTTTCTAGTGCTTTTTGAAGTGTGTTTTGGGTCATTGTCCTGCTGGAAGACCCATGACCTCTGAGGGAGACCCAGCTTTCTCACACTCGGCCCTACATTATGCTGCAAAATTTGTTGGTAGTCTTCAGACTTCATAATGCCATGCACACGGTCAAGCAGTCCAGTGCCAGAGGCAGCAAAGCAACCCCACAACATCGGGAAACCTCCGCCATGTTTGACTGTAGGGACCGTGTTCTTTTCTTTGAATGACTCTTTTTTTCTCCTGTAAACTCTATGTTGATGCCTTTGCCCAAAAAGCTCTACTTTTGTCTCATCTGACCAGAGAACATTCTTCCAAAACGTTTTAGGCTTTCTCTGGTAAGTTTTGGCAAACTCCAGCCTGGCTTTTTTATGTCTTGGGGTAAGAAGTGGGGTCTTTCTGGGTATCCTACCATACAATCCCTTTTCATTCAGACGTCGACGGATAGTACGGGTCAACACTGTTGTACACTCGGACTAAAGGGCAGCGTGAACTTGTTTGGATGTTAGTCGAGGTTCTTTATCCACCATCCGCACAATCTTGCGTTGAAATCTCTCGGCAATTTTTCTTTTCCGTCCACATCTAGGGAGGTTAGCCACAGTGCCATGGGCTTTAACTTCTTGATGACACTGTGCACGGTAGACACAGGAACATTGAGGTCTTTGGAGATGGACTTGTAGCCTTGAGATTGCTCATGCTTCCTCACAATTTGGTTTCTCAAGTCCTCAGACAGTTCTTTGGTCTTCTTTCTTTTCTCTATGCTCAATGTGGTACACACAAGGACACAGGACAGAGGTTGAGTCAACTTTAATCTATGTC
>JARQOC010000005.1:186574902-186595615 GCA_033576535.1 Allobates femoralis
ATCTAGCCACATCTATTAGGGACAATGTGGACATCCACAGGATTAAGATAGGGCAGATTCACCACAAGATGGCATTGTTTGCAGATGATCTTCTGTTATATGTTTCGCAGCCCCTGATTTCTATTTCTTCTATTTTGAAGGAGCTTGAACAGTTTGGCCAGATGAGTAACTTTAAAGTTAATTGCTCCAAAACAGAGGAGCTTAACATTTCTTTACCTGGGGAGATTGTTTTGTGTATGGCAAAGAGGTTTCCCTTCAGGTGGAAACCGGAGGCCATAAAGTACCTGGAGTATTCATTCCAACAGGCCCTTCGCAACTATACCAATTGAATTGCCGGCCCCTGCTAACTAGCGTGGAGGCAGCATTCATTTCGTATAGACAACTTAAATTATCATGGTTTGGGAGAATGAACGTCATCAAAATGAACATATTGCCCCGGCTCTTATATGTTTTTCAAACAGTCCCTCTCTCCAGATAGGAAGATTTTTGCCAGGCTGCAGACTTTAGTAACCAAATTTGTATGGAGTAATAAGAGACCCAGGATACAAATGAGTATCCTCACATTGCCCCGGACCAAGGGAGGGGATGGATTACCTAATTTACGGGCTTACTTTATGGCCGCCTCTGTTGCGAGAACTATAGACTGGCAGTTTAGTTCCTCATCCAAGCAGTGGGTGGCTGTGAAGCAAGAGGGCCTGGGGATTCCGCTGAGACACCTGCTCTGGATTCCTCGCAATAATATATTTAAGGTGGGCCCACTGTCTGATATGACTAAGGAGACCCTGACGATTTGGAATTCTGTGGTGAAAACCTTTTTGATGGACGGAGGGCTTAGCCCACTTTCCCCCTTTTTTCAAATCCAGCTTTCCCACCGGGATTTCTTAGATGCCTTTTTTTATGCTGGCAGAGTGTGGGGGATACCCAAGTAGGTCAGACACTCGCAGATGGCAATTTGCCCTCTTTTGTGGAGCTCCAATCCAAATTCCCTATGTGGCCACTCAGCTGGTTCGAATTCTTCCAATATAGATCCTTTTTGTATTCAGCTGACCACATTTGTTGGGTGAGGTTGACGCCCACTTCGTTAGAGGGGACTCTTCCTGCAGGACACACCACCGAGTAGTAAAATATTGGTGCTATATCAGATCCTGGTAGGTTGGAAGGATCACAATATTACTTCCAACGTACGTGGGAGAGAGAATTGGGCAGAGAGATTTCGGAAGGAGGCTGGGAGAAGAGTTTTTTCTTCACCCACAAACTGACCAATTTTTGTATTGTGCAAGAAAGAAACTACAAGCTGCTTATTAGGTGGTATCTTTGTCCAGCTAACCTGCATAGTATTTTTCATGGAACTTATAAGATCTATAGGCGTTCTGGTGAGGCAAAAGGGATGATGCTTCACATATGGTGGAGTTGTAGAGAGAGTTAACGGCTACGCCTTAATCACTGGCAGGCGGATGGATAGCTGCCCGGAGGTGGCAATATTGTCTATTTTCCCTGGATCCATCAGGCTTCACAAGAAGGATATCCTCCGCTTTTGCATCTCGGCAGCACGTGCTGTGATCCCGAGGTTTTGGAAGTCTTCTCGGGTGCCCACCATGCTTGATTGGTACAGGGAAATTATGGATATCTTCCGGAAGGAGGAACTGGCGGCAGACGCTTCGGACTCCCGAGATACGTTTTCAGCCATATGGATTGAGTGAATCCTTTTCCAGGACTCCTCAGACTTTAGAGGTATTTTTGCTGATGGAGAACCTTCGTAGAGATTCTTGGTCGATGTGAAGACTGGATACATTTACCTCCGCCCGCTTTGTAATTATGTACGCCCCTCTGAGCTTGCTGCAGTGCTGATAGCCTGGCCACGTCATGAAAGGGGCGGGGCTACTGGTATGAGACTATTTTATCCCCGCCCCTTTCATGACGCTGCCAGGCTCTCAGCACTGCAGCAAGCCGAGAGGGGGCGTGCATAATTACAAAGCGGGCGGAGGGAGCAGCAGACAGGCCCGCCTTTTGAGACTTGTTCAGAAACAGAGAACTCACACAGGACGAGGTAAATATAACCTCTTTTCTCTACTTTACAAAATCGTTTTTTTCTGCAAAAGGGATGGCTAGAAATGATAAGAAGGGGGTGCAGGGACAGGTATAAAGATGCGGCGGGGTCAGTTTGTGGGGTCAGGTTCCCTTTAAATTTTGAAGATTATACTATTATCATTGGGAGGTTTCTTCAATAAAATTCGATGTATATTCTAACGGGTGATGTCTTTTATTACACTGACTGTCATTTGCACCGACCATTTAGGAAAATCAGAGAAAAAGAACATTTGCATAATTGTTTGGAACATGGTGTACACTCCTAAAGTACTTTAAACCCTGCAAGTTTTCAGGATTTCCTTAGCATTGCACAGGTGGAAATTTCATCACCTGGAAATTTCATCACCAGAGCTGGAGATTTCAACACCTTGTGCAATGATAAGGAAATCCCTTGAGGACTGCAGTTGTCCAGCTCTGTTCTGCAGGAGTGTATGTGGTGCCTTACATTTCTATACCTTACACCTTCAGGCCAAATGGCTTGCTCGCTAGCATCTATAGGGCAGTATCAAAGCACCTCTTAATTTGCAGAAACAGTCCAGCACACAAAAAGTGAAGTTAAAAAGCTTTACTTATATAGCAACCATCTTCCTCTAAAAGGAAATACCCATTTGATGATAATAAACTATCCCAATGCTGCAAATTTTCTAAACAGAATGCCGCTGTAGCTACAGTTGTGGCCAAAAGTATTGACACCCCTGCAATTCTGTCAGATAATACTCAGTTTCTTCCTGAAAATGATTGTAATCACAAATTCTTTGGTATTATTATCTTCATTTAATTTGTCTTCAATGGATAAACACAAAAGAGAATGAAGCAAAACATTGATCATTTCACACAAAACTTCAAAAATGGGCCAGACAAAAGTATTGGCACCCTCAGCCTAATACTTGGTTGCACAACCTTTAGCCAAAATAACTGCGATCAACCGTTCCGGTAACCATCAATGAGTTTCTTACAATGCTCTGCTGGAATTTTAGACCATTCTTCTTTGGCAAACTGCTCCAGGTCCCTGATATTTGAAGGGTGCCTTCTACAAACTGCCATTTTTAGATCTCTCCACAGGTGTTCTATGGGATTCAGGTTTGGACTCATTGCTGGCCACCTTAGAAGTCTCCAGTGCTTTCTCTCAAACCATTTTCTAGTGCTTTTTGAAGTGTGTTTTGGGTCATTGTCCTGCTGGAAGACCCATGACCTCTGAGGGAGACCCAGCTTTCTCACACTGGGCCCTACATTATGCTGCAAAATTTGTTGGTAGTCTTTAGACTTCATAATGCCATGCACACGGTCAAGCAGTCCAGTGCCAGCGGCAACAAAGCAACCCCACAACATCGGGAAACCTCCGCCATGTTTGACTGTAGGGACCGTGTTCTTTTCTTTGAATGCCTCTTTTTTTCTCCTGTAAACTCTATGTTGATGCCTTTGCCCAAAAAGCTCTACTTTTGTCTCATCTGACCAGAGAACGTTCTTCCAAAACTTTTTAGGCTTTCTCAGGTAAGTTTTGGCAAACTCCAGCCTGGCTTTTTTATGTCTTGGGGTAAGAAGTGGGGTCTTCCTGGGTATCCTACCATACAATCCCTTTTCATTCAGACGCCGACGGATAGTACGGGTCAACACTGTTGTACACTCGGACTAAAGGGCAGCGTGAACTTGTTTGGATGTTAGTCGAGGTTCTTTATCCACCATCCGCACAATCTTGCGTTGAAATCTCTCGTCAATTTTTCTTTTCCGTCCACATCTAGGGAGGTTAGCCACAGTGCCATGGGCTTTAACTTCTTGATGACACTGTGCACGGTAGACACAGGAACATTGAGGTCTTTGGAGATGGACTTGTAGCCTTGAGATTGCTCATGCTTCCTCACAATTTGGTTTCTCAAGTCCTCAGACAGTTCTTTGGTCTTGTTTCTTTTCTCTATGCTCAATGTGGTACACACAAGGACACAGGACAGAGGTTGAGTCAACTTTAATCTATGTCAACTGGCTGCAAGTGTGATTTAGTTATTGCCAACACCTGTTAGGTGCCACAGGTAAGTTACAGGTGCTGTTAATTACACAAATTAGAGAAGCATCACATGATTTTTCTAACAGTGCCAATACTTTTGTCCACCCCCTTTTTTATGTTTGGTGTGGAATTATATCCAATTTGACTTTAGGACAATTCTTTTTGTGTTTTTTCATTGAAGACAAATTAAATGAAGATAATAATAACAAAGAATTTGTGATTGCAATCATTTTCGGGAAGAAACTAAGTATTATCTGACAGAATTGCAGGGGTGTCAATACTTTTGGCCACAACTGTACATCATCCAAGTGGTCGACTCTGCCACTTGAATACGGTGGTCTTCTCAAGGATCCACTGGGTAGAAAGGTTGAAATGTATTTGAAGTGTGGCTGGGAATCTTCAGCTGGAGCCTTTAAGCTGGCCATATCTAATACTTGTAGTGCAAGATCCATGCTAGTGTGGTTGGATGAACTAGATGACCAAATTAAATCAGGAGTGTCCAGGGACAAACTGTTGGCCTCTAGTCCTCTACTCTGAGGAGGTACAGCTTTTTTGGCATTTGGCAGATGCTTCGGCTAACTCCTTGCATTTAGCGGCTAGTTCTTCAAAATTGTGCGCTATACCTTGCCAGGATGAGTACCTGTTTGGTCCAGTACTAGATGACATCTTGACTAAGGCAGGTGATTGGAAGAAAGAGTTCCCTATTTCATTTACTGCCCATTACTGGAAGGTCTTCAAGAAGTGGTTGTTCGGTGAGAAGGGTTTTCTGAGGGACCGAGACTGATGGGGGTCCCGAGAGTCAAGCCAAAAAGGTGCCCTCTTTGGTGGTTCATCCTCTGGGGGTAAAAACAGTACCATTAGCTTTAACCCCCTGTAGGAGGCAGACTAAAATTTTTCAGTTACAAATAACATCTAACACCTGGATCCTAAATATAGTATCTCCCGGTCTGAAGTTGGATTTTCTAAATGTGGTCAAAAGAAGGGAATGCAGAGGAGTCCTATAGAAAGTTTCTATAGGACTCCTCTGCATTCCCTTCTTTTGACCACATTTAGAAAATCTCCTGATCAGCAGCAGGCTTCGGAATCAGAAATTTTGGACCTTTTGCGTAAACAGGTTCTAATTGACGTTCCAAAGGAACCAAGAAGGAGAGGTATTTTATTCCCCTCTGTTTTTGGTCGCTAAGCCGGATGGTTATTATAGGACCATCATTAATTAAAGGAAGTTGAATTATTTTTTGAAGTTTCAAACCTTCAAGATGGAGTCCATAAGATTGGCAATTATACTTCGGTTTCCTGATGTTTCATGGTGGTCCTGGACCTGAAAGATGCATATTATCATCTGCCTATACATAAGGATCACTAAAAATATCTAAGAGTAGTGGTGACTATAGAAGGACAAGTCGAGCACTATCAGTTCACCGCAATGCCTTTTGGTCTTTCCATGGCACCACGCATCATCACCAAAGTAATTGCAGAAATGATGGCTCATTTAAGAGAAACCAGATACTCTCATCATACTGTATTTAGATGATTTTCTTGGAAGGCCGACTGCTCAGTGCAGCAATTGGCTCAAACAAGTCTTATCGTCCTTCCAACGTCTAGGGTGACTAGTGAACCTGAAGAAATCAAAACTGGTACCTGAAACCCTTCAGGGTTTCTGAGTCTCCATCTGGATTCTAAAAAACAATGTTTTCCGGAGGAAAAGATGCTCAGCAAAACCCACAAAGTGAGAAGGGCAATGGAAAGTCCGTAATTATCACTAATGGTACCTTTACACGCCGCCACTGCAGGATGGATACCAACGGCTACTTCACGTGCACGAGCACGCCCAAACGGTTACCAACGGGAAACGCACCCTCTTTACACGCCGCCACAAGGTGCGCTACGCTACGCTACATTTACAGCTAGCTACATCGCCGGGTGTCTCAAGTAGCCATCTGTAGCTCAGCGTACCTCATTTACACAACGCTACAACAAGCTAATATGGGCGGACCTGGTGCAGCAGGGACAGCACATAGGCGTGCCACAATTGTGGATTACAAGACGTCCGTACGGTGATAGGACAAAGCCAGAACATCATGATTGGGCAGGCATCGTAGGAGGCTGGTTAATACAGCACGCTCGAGCAATTGTGTAGTGTGACTGGTCAGCTCCTTAAATATGCCTCCCTATGCAGTGACTACCAATCGTCATGCAGGAGCTTCCACCAATGATCACAGATGGGGCGCGGTAACACGGAGCCTGGGTGACGCCTTAGCTACATTGCAGCTACATCGCCGGGTGTCCACAGTTCCCTTCTGTGGGTTCTTTACACGCCGATACAGCTCGCTACAATCGGCGATGTAGCCATCTGTTTATGGGCAGTGCACGGATACAGATGTATCTGTAGCCGGCTGTGTCGTCCCGTCTTCAGACGCCGCTACTACGGGCGATATTGGCGCGACAAGCTACATTTGTAGCCTGTAGCGGGTTGTATCCATCCTGCAGTGGCGGCGTGTAAAGGTACCATAAGGGATGCTATTTCTCTACTAGGTTCACTGACTTCATGTATTCCAGCTATCAAATGGGCTCAATTCCTTCGCCAGAGGCCTACAACACTTATACAGCAAGATGGTTCTCTCAGTGGGCACAGTAGATTCCCTGAACTGTTGGCTAGATCTAGATTATTTATCCAGGGGAGTTCCTTGGATTATACAACCATCAAGAGTAGTCACCACAGATGCAAAGTCCTCTGGGTGGGAGGCTCAGTTAGGTGACAAAATAGCCCAGGGAAGGGGGACTACTTGAGAAGTACAAGCCTCTTCAAACTTTACAGTTAAAAGCAGTAAACCACTCCTTGGTCCAATTTTTTCCATTACTAAAGAACTCTCATGTGTAGGTCTATTCAGATAAAACCACAGTAGTGGCTTATCTGAATCATCAGGTGGAGATGACGTTGAAAACCCTAATGTCCACTATGAGAGAAATATTCAATTTAGCCAAGGCTCATCTCCTGTCCCTCTCAGCCATTCACATCAGGGGAGGACAATATACAGGCAGACTTCCTCAGCCATCATTTGTTGTGCCATGGGGAATGGTCTCTGAACCGGCAGATCTTCGAGCAAATCGTGACTCTATGGGGCCTTCCAACGATAGACCTCCCATCACACGGAGCAACTGATAGGTCAGGAAGCTTGCTTCTCTGTGGGTGAAAGATCATCCACATGTAGTAGATTCCCTTCCAATTCCATGGGATTTCAGCCGGTCTTACACATTTCTCCCTATGTTTCTAATTCCGATAGTTCTGAGGAAGATCAGGGAGGAAGGTGCAAGGGTATTATTGATAGCCCCCTTTTGGCCCAAAAAGCCATGGTTTTCATGGCTGCGGGCTATGTCTGTTACTGACCCTTGGATACTTCCATCAGTTCCGGAGCTGGTTTCTCAAGGTCCATTCCATCATAGCATTGTAGGGGGTCACCACTTGACAGTGTGGAATTTGAGAGGCAGCTTTTGCAACATAGAGGATTCTCAGAGAATTTAATTCCTTTAAAGTAGGAAAGAGGTGACTACCAAAATTTATTGCAGAGTCTGGAAGAAATTTGTGGAATTTCATTCAGGTCCCTTTTCCCCTGAGATACCGATCTCGGCAATTCTGGAGTTCCTTCAAAGAGGCAGAGAGTTGGGATTATCGGTATGCACCTTGAAAGTACACGTTGCAGAGTTAGGCGCCCTATACAGCTACAATGTGGCAGGGGATAGATGTGTCTCTAAAGTTATCAAAGCGTATAAACGTAGTAATCCTGTACACATAGCTGGTTGCCACCTTGGGACTTAAAGTTAGTGCTGGATGTTTTAACTGGTCCTCCCTTTGAACTCCTGAGCTCAACTTCCATCAAATTCCTGATCTTAAAAACTGCCTTGTTAGTTGCCTTAACCTCAACTAGGAGAGTCAATGACATCCAGGCCCTTTGCAGTGGAGTCTCCTTTTTTGCTAGTCTTTCAGGACAAAATAATCTTGAAACCTGATCTGGCCTATCTACCTAAGGTGGCTTTCAGGTTTCATAGGGGTCAGAAGATTTTCTTCCTTTCCTTTTTTGACAACCCTACTAATCTGAAAAGCAAATATTTCATCCCTTAGGGTACCTTTACACGCGGCTACATTTCTAGGGTGGCTACAGGTAACTTACTGGTTGCAGTGAAATCATGGAGACAAGGTTCTATCTTGTTGCTGTGTACAAATGGAATAATCTCTCCATGATTTCACTGCAACCAGTAAGTTACCTGTAGCCACCCTAGAAATGTAGTAGCGTGTAAAGGTACCCTTAGATCTTATGGTGCTGTCACACAGCACGATCTGGCCAGCGATGTCGGAAGCGATGCGCGGGTGCCCGCTTGCTTCCGACATCGCTTGCCAGCTGTCACACAGCATCGCTGCGGCCGGCGACACCGCAGCGATGCTGTGTGACAGCTGGCAATGCTGCGGTATAGGCTGGATCGCCGCTGACATCGCTCTGGCGATGTCACACGGCGCGATCCAGCCTTATCGCAGGTCGCCGGTTGACAGGTTTACGGTTCCTCCCGTCAACCTGTCAACCTGCGACCAGCGATAAAGCGCGGTCGCGCCGCTCGTTTACACAGCGCGACGTTGCTAGCGACATCGCTGATACGTCACTTTTTCGGCGATGTCGCTAGCGACGTCGCCAGGTGTGACAGCACCATTAGAAGGGCAGTTTTTGGGATACCTAGATAATACTCAGTCTTGGAAACAGAGTATGTCCTTATTTATCTCCTTTCAGATTCACAGAAAGGGTTTTATTGTCACACTAGATGGTGGCCCCATTCTAACGCATTGGGTATTCAAGAATATGTATGTAGTTTATTTATGAAGATTTAAGAATTATGCAATGTGAAGCTGGGTTTAAATCCTGCGCCAATTCGCAGCTGGACTGCGCCTGTCGCTGATTGGTCACGGTCAGCTGGCTCGACCAATTAGCAATGTGGGATTTCCATTACAGACAAACAGACAGAATTAGACGATTATATAGTAGATACCTACAGCTGTGCCAGTGTTCAGTAGTGTCGGTGCAGCGGTTTCGGAGTGCAGCAGTGTTGGAGTTCAGTGGTGTCAGTGTGCAGCGGTGTTGGTGTACAGCAGTGTCGGTGTGCGGCGGTGTCGATGTTCAGCAGTGTCGATGTTCAGCGGTGTCGATGTTCAGCGGTGTCTGTGTTCAGGGTTGTCGGTGTTCGGCGGTGTCTGTGTACAGCGGTGTCTGTGTACAGCGGTGTCTGTGTACAGCGGTGTCGATGTTCAGCGGTGTCTGTGTGCGGCGGTGTCGATATTCAGCAGTGTCGATGTTCAGCGGTGCTGTAATGGGACAAAATGCTGGAATGCCCGCGCTGCCACCAAGAATCACCAGGAAGCAAAGGGTTAACTGGGCAGATTTTTCTTTTATTCTATCCTACGCGTTTCAGAGCCTCTATCCGAGCTCCTCCCTCAGGGAATATGTTCCCTGAGGAAGGAGCTCGGATAGAGGCTCTGAAACACGTAGGATAGAATAAAAAAAAAATCTGCCCAGTTAACTCTTTGTTTCCTGGTGATTCTTGGTGGCAGCGCGGGCATTCCGCAATTTTGTCCCATTACAGCATTCCTGTTTTCACGGTTATCGTGAAGGTGCGGCCCTGCAGCAGCCATTCTACAAGCCATCTTACAGGCGATTATACCGGTTGTGGGTGACACAACCGAACCAGGTGAGCAGTTCCTGATATATACCGCTATAACCCTTTGTAAAAAGGATAAGACCTTATGCGCATTCATCTCACGTTTACAGGTTGATGTTCAGCGTTGTCGGTGTTCGGCGGTTGTCGATGTTCAGCGGTGTCTGTGTTCAGCGGTGTCTGTGTTCAGGGTTGTCGGTGTGTGGCGGTGTCTGTGTGTGGCGGTGTCTGTGTGCGGCGGTGTCCATGTTCAGCGTTGTCCGTGTTCAGCGTTGTCCGTGTTCAGCGTTGTCCGTGTTCAGCGTTGTCCGTGTTTAGCGTTGTCCGTGTTCAGCGGTGTCTGTGTTCGGCAGTGTCTGTGTGCGGCGGTGTCTGTGTGCGGCGGTTGTAGTGAGTGACAGCGGAGACAGCCAATCAGGTGGGGGCCCTGGCTGGGGGGTGTGGCCGCTTGGCGACCAATCAGTGACGCAGGATTTTGGTGACAGACAGATATGATAGGACAATTATATAGTAGATAGATGTGGGCCCGATGCAATCGCATCGGGAGGGCGGTAGCAACACGATGGGGGCGGGCTCTGTGGTGCTGGGGGTGGTAGCCATCTTCCCGTGTACGTTGTCTTTGTCCTCTGCACTGTCTTCTTCCCTCTGTACTCTCTCCTTTGACCTGTCTCCCCACTGTGCTGTCTTCTTCCTTCATGTGCTCTCTTCTTTGAGCTGTCTTCCCACTGTAAGCTCTTCCCCTGTATGCATTCTCTCTTTTCCCCTTGCGCCCTGTCTCTATTTCCCCTTGCACCCTGTCTCTTTTCCACCTTGTGCCCAGTCTCTTTTCCCCCTTGCGTGCTGTCTCTTTTCCTCTTGGATGCTGTCTCTTTCGCCCCTTGTTTGCACTCTCTTTCCTTACTTGTGTGCGCTGTCTCTTTCCTCCCTTGTGTGTGCTGTCTTTTTCCTCCCTTGTGTGTGCTGTCTTTTTCCTCCCTTGTGTGCGCTGTCTCTTTCGCTCCTTGTGTACACTCTTTCCTTACTTGTGTACGCAGTCTCTTTTGCCTATTGTACATGCTGTGTCTTTCCTCCTCTGTGTGTGCTGTCTCTTTCCTCCCTTGTGTGTGCTGTCTCTTTCCTCCCTTGTGTGTGCTGTCTCTTTCCTCCCTTGTGTGCGCTGTCTCTTTCGCCCCTTGTGTACACTCTTTCCTTACTTGTGTACGCAGTCTCTTTTGCCTATTGTACGTGCTGTGTCTTTCCTCCCTTGTGTGTGCTGTCTCTTTTCCCCCTTGTGTGCGCTCTGTCTTTCCCCTCTTGTGTCTTCTGTCTGTTTCCCCCCTTTGTGTGTGCTGTCTCTTTCCTCCCTTGTGTGTGCTGTCTCTTTTGCTCCTTGTGCTATGCTGTGTCTTTTGCCCCTGGTGCTGTGCTGTCTCTTTTGTGATCTCTTGTGTGTGCTGTTTCTTTCGCACCGTGTGTGCTGGCTTTTTCCTTCCTTATGCTGTCCTGTCTCTTTTGCCCTTGTGCTGTCTCTTTTGCCCCTTGTGCTGTCTATTTTGTGATCCCTTGTGTGTGCTGTCTCTTTTGTGATCCCTTGTGTGTGCTGTCTCTTTTGCCCATGTGTGCTGTCTCTTTCCTCTCTTGTGTGTTCTGTCTCTTTTGTAATCCCTTGTGTGTGCTGTTTTGTGATCCCATGTGTGTGCTGTCTTTTGTGATCCCTTGTGTGTGCTGTCTCTTTTGTGATCCCTTGTGTGTGCTGTCTCCATTGTGATTCCTTGTGTGTGCTGTTTCTTTTGTGATTCTTTGTGTGAGCTGTCTTTTGTGATTCCTTGTGTGTGCTGTCTCTTTTGTGATTCTTTGTGTGTGCTGTCTCTTTTGTGATCCCTTGTGTGCTGTCTCCTTTGTGATCCCTTGTGTGAGCTGTCTCTTTTTTAATCCCTTGTGTGAGCTGTCTCTTTTGTGATTCCTTGTGTGTGCTGTCTCTTTTGTGATTCTTTGTGTGTGCTGTCTCTTTTGTGATCCCTTGTGTGCTGTCTCTTTTGTGATCCCTTGTGCGTGCTGTCTCTTTTGTGATCCCTTGAGTGAGCTGTCTCTTTTGTGATCCCTTGTGTGAGCTGTCTCTTTTGTGATCCCTTGTGTGACATGTCTCAGCCCCATTTGATTTTGCAGTGCATTATACACTGCGAAATCAAATGTAAAATAATGTCAAATATATTAAAAATAATAAAGATTGTTATACTTACCCTCCGCCGACTGCTCGGTAACCGGGAGTTGGGAGCAGTAGCAGGCCGTGTCCTGCTAGGATCTTGCATGATGTCAGAATGACATCGGCGTTCGGCGCTGTGATTGGCCCGGTCGCGATCATGTGGTATGTGACGCACATATCACATGACTGCAAGTGGGTTAATCACAGCAGCTCTTTTGCATATGCTGCGCTCATTGGCCGCCATGTCTGCCGGCGACCAATGAGCGCTGGCGCGCGATTTCCGTGACAGAGAACCTTAGACTATTATATAGTAGATAAAACACTCTTGCTACGTGGAGATGCTATCTCCTTGGCCAACTCCGTTAAAGGTGAAAGTTCTCCGAAGGGGGGTAGTGAAGGCCCATTCAGCTTCAGCCATGGTATCTTCCTGGGCTGAGAAGGCGGACATCTCTATTGACCAAATATGTAAGGCTACTACATGGTCCGGATCTTCCACCTTTTATAAGTACTATCAACTTGATCTATGCTCTTCTACTGACCTAGATTTCGCGAGATCTGTGCCTAATGCTGTAGTGCCTCCCAGGTGAAGGTTTCTCTGAAGGTTTTTCAGTAGGTGCTCTTGTGGCGATAGGAAAAGACTAAATTACTTACCAGTAATGGGATTTTCCGGAGTCCACAACAGCACCCGCACATTCCCTCCCTTAGTATTTTCACTATTTTTTCCTGCACTCTAAGGAAAATTGTATTCTTAGTTATTCACAATCAAAAGTGATTGTGTTAAGTATTATGAAGTTTATCTCATTATAACAGTTCCTCTCATGCTTTGTAATTCAACTGATGCGGTTAGAGGGGCTGCCCCTTTTATCAGTAGGTTTCCTGTCATTATGGGCGGATCCCCTCTCAGTGGGTGCTGTTGTGGACTCCGTAAAATCCCATTACCTAGTAAGTAATTTAGTCTTTTCAGCTCATCACCAATTCATCTAAAGTTTTGGATAAGGCTAGTGAGCAATGCACGGACAGCTCCAAGATGAATGCAATAGCATTCTTGTGCACATGCCAAAAATCTGGATTCTAAACATATGGAATGAAATGAAATGAAGAGATTGCACATTTTCAAGAAACAATATCCATGATATGGTGTTTTGTGACTGTGAACTGATGTATAACCCCAGGTATGTGAAACCTATAATGCAAATATGTTATTTTTATCTAAATTGTTATCAGATAAGTGTAGAAGAGGTGGCCTCACACACTGCTGACCTTCTGCAATAATAAAAGTTTAATACGTAAACAAAAAATAAAATAAAAATAATAAAAAAAGAAATAAATCATAATTGAAAATAAATTAATTAAAAGCTCTTTTAAAGGGATGCTTAAACGAGATTTTAAGGTTCCTGTATTTCACAACTGCTGCCACATCTGGCACTGCTCAAAAAACACCTGCAAAGTCAAGGAAGCTTATAAGCTTTCTTTTTTCTTTTAACCCGTTAGCGACAGATGGCTGATTTTAGATGTCAGCAAATGAGTGTACTTCTTCCTTTCTGCCATCTTTTGACACCAGAAAGGAGAAGGCCCTCTAGCGCCTCCAGTGTCTGAAAATCTACCATTTTTCAGCTACCGGAGGGTATGTCCACACAGTATTTGCAGTGATTTGGATGCAGCATGTTATCACTACTTCCAAATTGCTGTTTTGTACAGTTCAAGCACAAACACAGTGGTATTAACAGCAATCTCATGCCCACTGTGCTTGTGTTCTCTGCAGCGCTAACTGAACTGCATGGCAGCTTTCTGTGCCAGCGATTGACCGCAGCATGTCAATTAAGCGCTACGGATTCAGAGGTGATCTCGGTGGGTGAATGCAAGGAAAAGCCACCATGCCCCAAACACTGACCGTGGGCACAGGTGGCTGTGTTCGTCCACAGAGATACCTGGCATCCTTGCAGGAGAGGAGACACTGCATCCAGGATACAGTTTCTCTGGATCATGTGCACATACAGTAAAAGTGAGAAATGTAGTGTAAAATAAAAAGAAAATGTTCAATATGATGACCTATTATCAAATTCTTGAAGTACCTGTGGGTTCAAAATGCTTGCTTTACACCTGAATAAAATCCTTGAGGAGTCTAGTTTCCAAAATGGGGTCACATATGTGGGGTTTCTGCTGTTTAAGTACCCTAGTGGCTGCGCAAATACGACACCTTGCCCACAATCTATTTCAGCTTTTCCAAAATTCAAATATAGCTCCTTCCATTCTGAGCTCCGAAACGCGTAGAAAAAATAAATCACCATTCTTATATACCAAGATTGGGGTCCTTCCTTATACAGCACGGATCGTTGTACACCCTGGTCCTTTGGATTTAATCATCTGCCATGGAGGCTCTTTAATTTGCAACAGAGCTCTCTCACAGTCAGTCAGTTTGTCATCTGTTTTCGCTCCCTGTCTTCGGTGCGCCAGTAGACCAATGACCCTAGTAGGAGCTTTTCGAAGAGGATTATCCGGAAGAATCAAGGATGTATTGGCGGTCAGGGACCTACCAGAGACCCTGGATGATCTCGTATCCCTCCTCGTCATTTGGATTGACCGTCGTCTTCCTGTCCAGCATCTTTACCGAAACCTCGGTTTCTGCCTTGTCGCGCTCTGGTCTCTGTGGTCAAACCCATGGAGCTCAACCGCGCCAAGGTGAAGCGGAATCAGCAAGTGGAGAGGCTCGCTAGAAATCCTCATCAATTTGATGGATGCCACACTTCCAGTCAACAAGAGGTCGAAAAACTCTTCCACCCAGGACAGGTAAGAGAGGCATTCTTAGGTGAGAATAATTCCTCTCCTCCACTAACTATTTCCATACAGGTGATCTTCGGAAAGGTGCTGTTCTCCTAGACAGTCTATCTGGACTCCGGGTCTGGTGGAAATTTCATCCAGCAAGCTGTGGACAGGCAATGGAATCCCAATTGTTCCCCTGCAGGGGACCCGGCGCATTGTCTCCATAGACAGAAGACCCCTGAAAAATCCCATTATTGGTGTCACTGAATAGTTGGAGTTTCAAATCGGAGCACTACACAGAGCGAAAATTACCATCTATGTGTTACCAAATCTTTCTCCACCATTTCTACTAGGTCTTTCATGTTTACGACTCCATGAACCTGTCTTGAATTAGCTATCTGGAGATGTCCTTCAAATGGGCCAGTACTGTCATGATCACTGCCTCAAAACTAGTACGGCCTGGTTCTACCGCACGGCTTCCTGCAGCCTTACCTTGGTTACCTTCTGCCTACTAGTCCTTTGCGGATGTATTTGAAAAAAAAAGAAGCTGAGAAGCTTCCTCCTAACTGGTTTTACGATTGTCCCATCAATCTAATCCCTGAAACTACTCCGCTTTGAGATAGGATCTACTCTCTTTCTCCCACAGAGACTCAAGCCATGTCCGAGTACATCAAGGAAAATTTGGCCTGAGGGTTTATCCAGAAGTCCTCTTCCCCGGCTGGAGCTGGGTTCTTCCTCATCAAGAAGAATGATGAGTCTTTTTGCCTGTGCATCGACTACCGTGACCTCAATAATGGTAAAGAACAAATATCCCTTAATTCCAGAGCTCTTTGATTGTCTTCGAAGTTCCAGGATTTTCACCAAGTTGGATCCTCATGGAGTTTACACCCTCGTTAGGATAAGATCTTGGGATGAGTGGAAAACCACCTTCAAACACGCAAGATGGTCACTACGAATATAGGGTGATGCCCTTTGGATTAAGTAACGCACCCATGGTCTTCCAATCTTGTATTCCATGACTTACTCTACATCTGTGTGATGGTATATCTCGCGACATCCTGGTGTTTTCCCCAAACTTGCCGACACACAGGAGGAATGTTTGTTTTGTTCTTAAACGATTAAGGGAGAATGGTCTCTACACGAAGTTTGAGAAATGTCTGTTTGAGCAGAGGTCTTTAACCTTTCTTGGCTATATCATTTCTGATACAGATCTCAAGATGGATCCAGAGAAAGTCTCTGCTGTGCTTAAGTGGATTCGCCAACTACTATCGGCAATTCATCCCCACTTCTCCTCTCTGGTAAAACCACTCATCACTGTCACTGTCCCTTCCCAGCCTGCGCCTGCTGCCGCTCAGTCGGTGCCAGCTCCTGCTTCTGCCACTCACCTGCTGCACCGGGGGTCCCGCTCTGTGTTCCGCCGCCGTGCCGGTCTGGGTCGCGTTCCCCTGTCCTCCCCTACAGCTGCTGCAGATTACAGCCCTCCTCTGTCCTCCTGTCTTCCTGGTAGTGCACATAGGGGGCGGGCGCCCACTCGTGCACTCTCTTAAAGGGCCAGTGTGTCCTTCCAATCACCCCTCTCAGCCAATCGCTGCTGAGGGGTGGATATATAAGTTTAATTCCTGCATTCAGCCAGTGCCTGGGCGTTCTACTGTGCTCCTTGAGCTCTTGTCCAGGTCTGGCTAGCTTTAGTGGTTTCCTTACTTAATTCTTACACTGTGTTCTGTTTTCTTTCAGAGGGATCCAGTCCTGCCGGTTATTCTGATTTCCAGCTACAGACGTCACCAGCTGCTGCCGGAGGATCCCTACACCACTCGTGCCTCCTTTCTCACTGTGTGCCGCCTGGCAGTCGGTTAACAGGCTCCGGGGTCATCGGTCCTCCCACGTTGCGCTGAGTCATATCCCTGTACAGGGGTCAAGGTCGCAGGGTTTCGGTGGGAGGTTCTGGTGGCTCTGACCCTGAGGCCCTCTCCAGGGGCTCCGTGTCTCCTTTTATTATTATAAATAAAACTCCTTAACCTGCCTTCTGTCTCCAGCGTGTTTCTGGCGTCGGCATCCACAGACTCTGTGGTCCAGTGGGTCTCTTTGTTCCCTCCGCCTGTGTTGGTGTGACAATCACCCTGACTTGTAAAGGTTCCAAGCCAAAAATTTGGACTCCAGAGGCCGAGTCAGCTTACACCTCCCTCAAACAGGCCTTCTTAACCGCCCCAGCCCTTTACAGACCAATGATCAACAAGCAGTTTTCGTAGAAGTTGATTCTTCTTCATTCGGGGCTCAAGCAGTCCTCACACAAAAGCTGCCTACTGGAAAAATGGTGACCTGTGGTTTCTTCTCCAAGGCATTCTTGTTCTGAGAACGTAACTACTCAATTGTTGATAGAGAGTTACGGGCTATTAAGTTAGCCTTAGAAGGATGGCGGTATCTGCTTGAAGGCGCAGTCTATCTGGTCATCATTTACACTGATCATAAGAATCTGTCGTATCTCCTTTGTGCTCAACGACTCAACCCTCGCAGAGCTCTTTGGTTCCTATTCTTTGCTCAGTTCAATTTCTCTCTCCATTTTCATTCTGCAGAGAAAAACATCAAGGCTGATGCACTATCCAGATCCTTCCTGTCAGATGACCTAGAGGACGAGCCTCATCATTGAACCATCTAAGATGATCACGTTTTCTCCAGTCAGGCTGTCTCAGCTCCCTGTAAGACTCTTGGAACTGAGAGAGACAAGAAGCGAGTCCTATGCTGGGGTCATTTTTCTAAGCTTGCCGGCCACACCAGTCAAAAGAAGTTAAAGCCGATTTCTCGACACTACTGGTGGTCTACTTTGCACCAAGATGTTTTGGATTTCGTTGCAGCCTGTCTCTTCTCTGCTCACAATAAAACACCCAAGAAAATGCCAGCTGGTTGCTGCCTTCTGCTCCCAAATCCATCTGCTCGCTGGCAACACATTGCCATGGACTTCATCACGGATCTGCCAGCATCATCTGGTTGTATGGTAATCTGGGTTGTGGTAGACTGGTTCTCCAAGATGAGACACTTCGTTCCACTGTCTGGTCTCCCTTCCGCTCCTAAGCTTGCAGAGCTCTTCTTCCAGCATGTCCTTCGGCTTCACGGACTTCCACTCCACATTGTCTCCAACAGAGGGGTTCAATTCATCTCCTGATTCTGGCGGTCCCTCTGTAAGCTATTGAATGTGACTCTGGACTTCTCCTCGGCTTATCATCGACAATACAATGGCCAAGTGGAGCGATGAATCAAGTCCTTACCAACTACCTGTGTAACTGTGAATGGCCATCACAGCGACTGGGACAAGCTGCTGCCGTGGGCGGAGTTTTCCTAGAACAACCATGTCAGTGAGTCCTCCTCTAACTCCCCCTTTTTTATTGTTTATGGA
This sequence comes from Allobates femoralis, assembly GCA_033576535.1. Classification (NCBI taxonomy): domain Eukaryota; kingdom Metazoa; phylum Chordata; class Amphibia; order Anura; family Aromobatidae; genus Allobates; species Allobates femoralis. The sequence goes on from JARQOC010000005.1 coordinate 186,593,014, forward strand.
CAGTATCCAAGTATTCCGGCTCCATTACTTCTCGCTTCCGGCAATCCTGTGGCTCAGTCCCTGGCCAGGGACTTCACAAAGGCTGGACGGAGACCAGAACCTCACTGGAGCAGGCATTGGTTTGCACCAAGGAACATGCGGACAAAAGACGTCTTGATCCACCACCTTTCTGACCTGGAAATCAGATATGGCTGTCTTCCAGGCCCATCCATCTTCAGGTTCCCTCTTACAAGCTGGCTCCTCATTACATCGGTCCCTTTTTAGTGCTCAGCCGGATCAACTAGGTGTGCTACCGTTTGAAATTGCCTGCCTCCTTGCGGATCCATAACTCTTTCCATGTTTCCTTGCTGATACCAGTTGTTCTCAGTCACTACTTCCTTGATCCAGGTGATTTCCCTTCTCTTGTCAGTGCTAAAGACATCTATGAAGTAAAGGACATCCTGGCCATGAAAAGAGGTGGCAGAATGCTCTTTCTGGTTTACTGGAAGGAATACGGTCCTGAGGAGAGGACCTTGGAGCCTGAGGAGAACATTGATGCTCCATAGGACGTTCCTGGCAGAGTTGAAGAAGGGAAGGTCTAAGGGAGGGGGTACTATTATGCCCTCAACCGGGGGGCCAGTCTCTGCCACACAGGGAGATTGGCGCTCAACTTGCTGCCCACTGGTTCTACTCACCCTGGTCATGGTTCCATGCGACCGTCTGTCTCCTTCTTTGCTAGGAACCTGCGTTCTCTTGGCAGGTCTCCTGGGAATGTTCTTAGGATGCATGCTCGGCATCTTGCACACACTTATTGGAGCAATACACCTGTTCCCGATTAGGTCTCTGCTTGAGTGCTTCTGCTCTGAGCATAAAAGGCACCCTACCCCTATGGGAGGTGCTTGCCTGGGCAACTTGTTCATTCTCTTGAAGTTGCTTATTCAGGTCACACACTGCTGTGCTCTGTGAAAGGATGACTGGTGCTTTGCATGTTACTAATTCCTCTGTCTCCACAGTATCCGCTGCTAGCAGTTCCTTGACCTGGATCTCACTGGACACTTCAGATTTCACCTCGAGCTGCCAAGCTTTTCCTGATGGAGCCCTCCAGATACCTCTACCGGCTGGACAAGCCTATCCGAGACTATTCGGAGCTCCCAGGATCTACTCCACAAACAGAGCTAGCATTCCACAGTCTCTCTGCCTCTATGTTCCGTCTGTACAGGTCGCCCCTCTGGTCCATGATTCACTGCATTCTGGCCACTTTAGTGTTGCGATGGGAGAAATCCCTGTACAGGGGTACACCTTGCCCGGTGCTCCGCTACGTGGTACAGTGTCATGATCCAGAAGGTCCTCCCCCTCAGGCACCTTTCCCCTCTTGTTAAATTATCCTGAATAAATAACCTTGATTTTTTGATAGTCGCTCTTGTCTCTTGAGTATCGGGTATATAGCTACCACTGTACAACCAGTAGTCCAGTTAGTCCACTTTTCAACTCCACACCCTGTGGGCTTAACAACAACATAATGTCTGTAATCTATTTCAGTCAAATTTTGTCTTCCAAATTTCAAATGGGGCTCCTTCCCTTCCAAGCCCTTCTGTTTGTCCAAACAAATGATTCTGAGCACGTGGGGTGTCAGCGCATTCAGAAGAATCTGAGTAACAAATTTTGGTATCAATTTGTCATGCTATGCCTTGTAATATTGAATAAATTGAGGCTAAATCTAAATTTTTAGGTAAAATATTAATTTATTTATTTGCTTTTATTCTTGTGAAGCACTTGATGGATTAATGTTCTTGAATATGGTTTTGAGCAGTCTGAGGGGTGCAGTTTTTAAAATGGTGTCACTTTTGGGTATTTTCCGTCATATATGTCCCTCATAGTCACTTCAAATGTGATGTGGTCCCTAAAAAAATGGTTTGGTAAATTTCGATGTAAAACTGAAAAATTGATGATATAGTTTGAACCCTTCTACTTTACAAACAAAATAACGTTTTTGTTCCAAAATAATGCTGAAGTGGGAATGTTATGTATTAACTATTTTGTGTGACGTTACTCTGTTTTTAACAGTATAAAAATTAAAAAGTTGAAAATTGAAACATTTTTGCCAAAATTCAGTTTTTTTCACAAATAGACACAAAAATATCGTTCTAAATTTACCACTAGCATGAAGTCCCATATGTCACAAAAACAAACAAACTTAGAATCACTGGGATCCGTTGAAGCATTTCAGTTATTACCTCACAAACTGACACTGGTCAAAATTGTAAAATTTGGTCTGGTCATTAGGGTGGAAACACACTATCCTACTTACATGCGAATCTCTTGGACGAGACTTGGATCAGTGACCCTGAACGTCCTCTTCTTTGGATGGGAGTGTGAGGCTGCACAAAAACACAAGCAGCTGACACTCCCGTCCAGATAGGGAGAGGCCGATCAGGGTCACTGATCGAAGTCTCATCCGAGAGACTCACATGTAAGTAGGATAGTGTGTTTCCACCCTTAAGGTGAAAAATAACTATCAATAAGGGGTTAAAAATTCATTAAATTCTACAGGTTGAAAGAAACCCGTAGACCCAATGGCTCTGAACAACACCTAACCTTTGGTTAGGGTGTTCTCAGACACCGA
>JARQOC010000005.1:186595715-186761931 GCA_033576535.1 Allobates femoralis
TTTATGTTAATGTTGATGATTATGACTTAGGCTGGCTTCACAATGCAGTTTTTTCACTGATCAGTGTCCATCCAGTTTGCGTGCCAAAACCCAGAGAGGAACCAGAAGAGGAACTTACAGAGAAAAACTATCATTGAAAGATTGACACCTGTTCTGAGTTTTGGAGACACTCCTGGTTTTGACACACAAACCTAATGGAACCTGATCAGGGAAAAAACTGCAGTGTGAAGCCAGCCTTACAACCAATGAAAACCCAAAAGTCATTATGCCAGAAAATTAGAATAATTAACACAAAACACCTGCAAAGGTTTACTAAGTCTTAAAAATAGCCCCTTAGTCTGGTTCAGTAGCCTACACAATCATGGAGAAGACTGCTGACTTGAAAGATGTCCAGAAGGCAGTCATTGATACACTCCACAAGGAGGGTAAGCCACAAAAGGTCATGACTGTTTACAGAATGCAGTATCCAAGCTTATTAATGGAAAGTTAAGTGGAAGGAAAATGTGTGGTAGAATAAGGTGCACAAGCAACCAGAATAACCACAGCATTGAAAGCATTGTTCAGAAAAGCCATTTAAAAATTTGGGGGAGATTCACAAGGACTGGACTGCTGAAGGCATCTGTGCTTCAAGAGCCATCACACACAGCCGCATACAGCACATGGACTACAACTGTCACATTCCTTTTATCAAGCCACTCATGACCAATAGATAATGCAAAAAGCGTCTTACCTGGGCCAAGGAGAAAAAAGTGGTCCAAGGGGTTGTTTTCAGATTAAAGTAAATTTCATTTGGAAATCAAGGTCCCAGAGTCTGGACGAAGAGTGGAGAGGCCACTATCCAAGCTGCTTGAGGTCTAGTCAGTGATTCAAACCAGTTTTAACTGCTTTGAACAGGTGTGAGTGTACAACCTTGAGTAACAAAATGTGGTTTGACTGGTTTTAGTCAGAAAATAACAGCTACAGTGTTGGCCAAAAGTATTGACACCCCTGCAATTCTGTCAGATAATACTCAGTTTCTTCCTGAAAATGATTGCAATCACAAATTCTTTGGTATTATTATCTTCATTTAATTTGTCTTCAATGAAAAAAAACACAAAAAGAATTGTCCTAAAGCCAAATTGGATATAATTCCACACCAAACATAAAGAGGGGGGTGGACAAAAGTATTGGCACTGTTAGAAAAATCATGTGATGCTTCTCTAATTTGTGTAATTAACAGCACCTGTAACTTACCTGTGGCACCTAACAGGTGTTGGCAATAACTAAATCACACTTGCAGCCAGTTGACATGGATTAAAGTTGACAACCTCTGTCCTGTGTCCTTGTGTGTACCACATTGAGCATGGAGAAAAGAAAGAAGACCAAAGAACTGTCTGAGGACTTGAGAAACCAAATTGTGAGGAAGCATGAGCAATCTCAGGGCTACAAAGTCCATCTCCAAAGACCTGAATGTTCCTGTGTCTACCGTGCGCAGTGTCATCAAGAAGCTTAAAGCCCATGGCACTGTGGCTAACCTCCCTAGATGTGGACGGAAAAGAAAAATTGACAAGAGATTTCAACGCAAGATTATGTGGATGGTGGATAAAGAACCTCAACTAACATCCAAACAAGTTCAAGCTGCCCTGCAGTTCAAGGGTACAACAGTGTCAACCCGTACTATCCGTCGGCGTCTGAATGAAAAGGGTCTGTATGGTAGGAGACCCAGGAAGACCCCACTTCTTACCCCGAGACATAAAAAAGCCAGGCTGGAGTTTGCCAAAACTTACCTGAGAAAGACTAAAACGTTTTGGAACAATGTTCTCTCTTTTTGGGCAAAGGCATCAACATAGAGTTTACAGGAGAAAAAAAGAGGCATTCAAGAAAAGAACACGGTCCCTACAGTCAAACATGGCGGAGGTTCCCTGATGTTTTGGGGATGCTTTGCTGCCTCTGGCACTGGACTGCTTGACCGTGTGCATGGCATTATGAAGTTTGAAGACTACCAACAAATTTTGCAGCATAATCTAGGGCCCCAGTGTGAGAAAGCTGGGTCTCCCTCAGAGGTCATGGGTCTTCCAGCAGGACAATGACCCAAAACACACTTCAAAAAGCACTAGAAAATGGTTTGAGAGAAAGCACTGGAGACTTTTAAGGTGGCCAGCAATGAGTCCAGACCTGAATCCCATAGAACACCTGTGGAGAGATCTAAAAATGGCAGTTTGGAGAAGGCACCCTTCAAATATCAGGGACCTGGAGCAGTTTGCCAAAGAAGAATGGTCTAAAATTTCAGCAGAGCATTGTTAGAAACTCATTGATGGTTACCGGAAGCGGTTGATCACAGTTATTTTGGCTAAAGGTTGTGCAACCAAGTATTAGGCTGAGGGTGCTAATACTTTTGTCCGGCCCATTTTTGGAGTTTTGTGTGAAATGATCAATGTTTTGCTTTTTGCTTCATTCTCTTTTGTGTTTTTTTCATCTAAGACAAATGAAATGAAGATAATAATACCAAAGAATTTGTGATTGCAATCATTTTCAGGAAGAAATTGAGTATTATCTGACAGAATTGCAGGGGTGTCAATACTTTTGGCCAACACTGTAGCTGCCCCCTCAGCTTCAGTTGAGAGCTTGTTTCTGTGAGGAGTGGTTTAGTGTACCTTTTTTCAGTGTGATTCGTGCATGTAAAAATGGATGCTACTCCACGGAAGAGGTCTAGAATTATTACTCTTAATGAACATACAAGTCTGACAGAGAAATCGCTTCCACCTTCCACCGTTGGTATTGGAAAATCTACCGTTTCAAGAATAATTCGCACACACAATGAAACTGGATCGTTTTCTCCAAAACAAAAAGGGAAATGTGGAAGAAAAAGGAAAACGACACCAAGAACTGATAAAACACTTATCAGAAATAGTAAAACTAATGCAAGAAAAACAAGTAAAGACTTGCTTTGTCCCAATTCATTTGCACAGCACTGTACATGCTACCCTATGCCAACAAACTTTTTGGAGATGGAGATTTAATTTTCCACCAGGGCTTGGCACCTGTCCACACTGCCAAAAGTACCAATACCTGGCTTACCAACGACAGCATCACTCTGCTTGATTCGCCAGCAAACTCACCTGACCTAAACCCCATAGAGAATCAATGGGGTTTTGTCAAGAGGAGGATGATAGACACCAGACCCAACAATGCAGACAAGCTGAAGGCTGCTATCAAATCAACCTGGGCTTCCATAACACCTCAGCAATGCCACAGGTTGATCGCCTCCATGCCATACCCCATTGATGCAGTAATTCATGCAAAAGGATCCATGACTAAGTATTGAGTGCATTTATTATACACTAGATGTGAGCCCGATGCAAATGCATCGGGTGTCTAGAATATGTTTATTTCTTTTTTAAAGATTTTTAAATAATAATCGCATCATCAATAGCAATAATATTAGCAATAGCATTATTATTAGCAGTAATAGCAGTATTAATAGCAGTAATAGCATTATTATTAGCATTAATAGCATTATTAATAGCATTAATAGCATTAATAATACAATTAATAGCATTAATATTAGCATTAATAGCATTAATAGTATTATTAATAGCATTAATAGCATTAATAATACAATTAATAGCATTAATAGCATTATTAATAGCATTAATAGCATTATTAATAGAATTAATAGCATTAATAGCATTATTAATAGCATTAATAGCATTAATAGCATAATTAATAGCATTAATAGCATTATTAATAGCATTAATAGCATTAATAGTATTATTAATAGCATTAATAGCATTATTAATAGCATTAATAGCATTTTGAATAGCATAAATAGCATGATTATTAGCCTTAATAGCATTATTATTAGCGTTAATATGATTATTATTAGCATTATTAGCATTAATATTAGCATTAATAGCATAATTATTAGCATTAATAGCATTATTATTAGCAGTAATAGCATTATTATTAGCATTAATAGCATTATTAATAGCATTAATAGCATTAATAATACAATTAATAGCATTAATATTAGCATTAATAGCATTAATAGTATTATTAATAGCATTAATAGCATTATTAATAGCATTAATAGCATTAATAATAGCATTAATAGCATTAATAATACAATTAATAGCATTAATATTAGCATTAATAGTATTATTAATAGCATTATTAATAGCATTAATAGCATTATTAATAGCATTAATAGCATTATTAATAGCATTAATAGCATTAATAGTATTATTAATAGCATTAATAGCATTAATAATAGCATTAATAGCATGAATAATACAATTAATAGCATTAATAGCATTATTAATAGAATTAATAGCATTAATAGTATTATTAATAGCATTAATAGCATTATTAATAGCATGAATAGCATTAATAGTATTATTAATAGCATTATTAATAGCATTAATAGCAATATTATTAGCATTAATAGCATTTTGAATAGCATAAATAGCATGATTATTAGCCTTAATAGCATTATTAATAGCGTTAATATGATTATTATTAGCATTATTAGCATTAATATTAGCATTAATAGCATAATTATTAGCATTAATAGCATTATTATTAGCAGTAATAGCATTATTATTAGCATTAATAGCATTATTAATAGCATTAATAGCGTTAATAATACAATTAATAGCATTAATATTAGCATTAATAGCATTAATAGTAATATTAATAGCATTAATAGCATTATTATTAGCATTAATAGCATTAATAATACAATTAATAGCATTAATAGCATTATTAATAGAATTATTAGCATTATTAATAGCATAAATAGCATGATTATTAGCCTTAATAGCATTATTAATAGCGTTAATATGATTATTATTAGCATTAGTAACATTAATATTAGCATTAATAGCATAATTCTTAGCATTAATAGCATAATTATTAGCATTAATAGCATTATTATTAGCAGTAATTGTTATTTTTATATTTATTTTTTTTTATTTTTTTTTTATTTTTTTTTTTATTTGTTATTTTTAATTTTTTTTTAAGATTTTCGCGGCCGCACTTGCCGCAAGTGCAAAACCGCACTTGCCGCACCTGCCGCATGTCCCCCTATACTTTCTATGGAGATTACCGCAACCGCGCCGCAAGTGTAACCGCATCTGCCGCGTATGCGGCAAACGCGGCAGATGCGGTTACACTTGCGGCGCGGTTGCGGTAATCCCCATAGAAAGTATAGGGGGACTTGCGGCAGGTGCGGCAAATGCGGTTTTGCACTTGCGGTAGGTGCGGCCGCGAAAAAAAACGCGGCTGACTGCGGTTTTTTTCGCGACCGCACTTGCCGCAAGTGCAAAATCGCACTTGCCGCACCTGCCGCAAGTCCCCCTATACTTTCTATGGGGATTACCGCAACCGCGCCGCAAGTGTAACCGCATCTGCCGCGTTCGCCGCATAACCGTTACACTTGCGGCGCGGTTGCGGTAATCCTCATAGAAAGTATAGGGGGACTTGCGGCAGGTGCGGCGGCTGAGGTAGCGACTCGCAATGGCCTCGCGGCCATTGCTCGCGCTACCTCAGCGGTAAATCGCTAAGTTTGTGGCCGAGCCTCTGGTTCTATTTTCGGCCAGCGACTCGCAATGGCCGCTTCGCGGCCATTGCTCGCGCGTGGTGACGTCACATAGTGACAAAGCCACGGCGATTTCGGGGTCCGACACGATTTTGCCTACGGCAATTATAGAGTAGATACTTTTCATTAGGCCAATATTTATGCGTTAAAAATCAATTTTCCATTTGGTCTTATATAATATTCTAATTTTCAGAGACAATGACTTATCATTGGCTGTAAACCATAATCATCAACATTTACAGAAATAAACACATGAAATAGATCACTCTATAATGACTCCATACTATATAATTCATGTGTTTCACTTTATGTATTGAATTATTGAAATACGGTAAGTTATCTTTTTGATGATATTCTATTTTATTGGGAAGCACTTGTAGATCCTCATCTCTTAGCTAATTAGTTTCAAATCTCTAAAGATGTTTGGAATTTTTTTTTTTCAGAAACAGCTCAATTTTCCTTTATCCATTCATAAACTCAATTGATAAAATTTAAAATTCCTATGACTGTTGCTAGAGGGTTTTAACGAAGACAAGCCTATACAGTTTCTAATAAAGGAGCACTCCCATGATAGTTTTTTTGTTAAAGGGAACCTGTCACCAGGTTTTTCTTTTATAAGCTGCGATCACCATCAGTAAGCCCTTATATACAAAATTCTAGAATGCTGAATATGAGTCCCCACACTATGGGCATTCATTGAACTTTCCTCACACCTGTGCAATTACAATACTTTACTAGGCCCTCAGCAGGGTAGAGTGAAGTGCACGCATGCAGTGATGCAATGAGGGTGAGTGAGTGCATGATATAGGAAGCGTCATCCACAAAAAGCAGAGAAGGAGGACGGCAATCAGAAGAAGAGAGGAGGCATGGTAACAAGACCAGCGATACCCTTAGACCAGACCACCTCCGAAGTAAGTATTATAAAAGCAATTTTTTTGCATTATACAGATTAGCCTAGGGACTTGTATACAGCATTCCAGAATGCTGTATATAAGGCCTTACAGATGGTGGCCACGGCTTATATGAGAAAAACCTGGCGACATGTTCACTTTAAAAGTGTGTATATCTGCATGTAATATAGTATGAGTGTGTTAATATATCATCTACCACTACTCTCTCTGGTGTCCAGCACTTTTATTTTCTTATTTTAAGTGACATAACCGCTCTGCAGACAGGCTATGCTCTGCGTGGCCCGGAAGTGACTCTGACAATGTAAGTCAATGGAGTGTCAGAACGAGACTCCATAGCAGTGGCGGACCTGGTGCAGCCTTAGGTGAGGACCGGGGGGGATTAATTAGCGGCGTTGTGGTGCTGGCAGCCTTAGGTGAGGACAGGGGGAATTGTGCTGGCAGCGTCAGGCGAGGACCGGGGGGAGAGGGTTTGGGAATGCTGGCAGCATCAGGCGGGGGACTGCCGGTGCTGGTGGTGAGAAACGGGGAGGGGGGGGTTCTGGCATTGCGCTGCACTGTAGATCTGGGTGCCGGGGCTGGAGTGGAGATGAGGGGCGGGAATCCCTCACTTGACCCCCTCTCCTCTGACACAGAGACATGGGGGTCAGCTGGGGGCCCCCCTGCAGGCTTGAGGGGTCCCCTACCCGGTCGGGGCCCTGGTGCAGCTGAACCAGGTGCACCACAGTAGGTCCGCCCCTGCTCCATAGGCTTTTATTGTAAAAAATACTTTCAACTCATGAATAGAGCACAGAGAGAGCCAGTTAGTCACAATAGTGGTGACGTCGCTTAGAGGCATAATGGAATTGGATCCCATGGAGATGAACGGTAGATAATATAATAATAATATTTATTCATTTATATAGCGATATTAATTCCATAGCACTTTACATACATCAGTAATGCTGTCTCTCTTGAAGCTCACAATCTAAACATCCTATCAGTATGTCTTTACATGAATATATTAACACACTTTCACCACATTGCATGCTCATATACACAGATTTAATGATATAAAACTTAATAGAAATGCTTCTTTACTAATAGAGTAAAAGGTATTTGCTCATATATTTTAGGAGAGCACCTTTATCCAATCTCCCGGTATCCAGCTTCTCATGAGGAAGTGCGCTCCTGAAGATTAACAGTTTGGACATGCAGAATGGTTGCTCTTGTGGTGCCCCTGCGGATCCAGTTGCCACAGAGGTACTGCACCCCTGTTAGGGTGTAGTATCCCACTCACGGGTAAGAGGGGCACAGACCAGTGTTGGGACACCCAGGCCACGCACTAGGATCCATTGTAGTGGGGATGGGTGGTGAAGGAAGTAGTTAGAGGGAGCACTTGGGAAGGAGTGAGGCCAGAAAGAACACACGTAGATGATGTGGGACACGTGACAAAGGGTATAAATAGAGTGGGAAAGATCTTGACAGGAGGAGAGACAGTTGAACAGCAGAGAGGAGAGTTGGGCTGCAGAGAGAGAAAAGAAGAGTAAAGCAGCTAGAGTTGAGTGGAGGGAAGCTAGAGAAAGAAAGCCTGTCACAGAAGGAAAAGAACTTGAGAGAAGTGTTCAGAGGCCAGACAGAGGAGCATAGAAGGAGAACTAAGTGGCTCCAGAAGAAAGAAGGGGTCCTAGAGAAACGGGAAGTGAGCAATCCACCCGTGGGGCCCAAATCCATTGTCAGGCGCAGGCAAGTGGAGGGACCAGGCCGAAAACTAGGGGCACCGGGAACCCCAAGACTAGTGGAGAAGACAGAAAAGGCTCAACTAGCAACCTAGAGACTGTGTGGTACTTCCATAGTAACACAGTTGACAACAGCGTACATATGCTGAAAAGATGGCAACCATAGGGCTAAGGGAGACACTGCAGGTTAACCCTAAGAAAAGCCCACAATCACTGGCTCAGAGCTCTGTGTGGCGACGCACAAGGCAGGACGGGTGAGGCAAGCGCAGTGTGAAGAGGCTGAGAAAGGACATAGAAGGGGTGCTGGTTATGTGTCATCCTCCTATCCGGGAGTAGCTGGATCCCTGCATCCGAGAACCCAGTGATCAGCGGGCTGTTATACAAAGACTGTGATTAAAAGACCTGAAGACTGCAACCTGCTGTGTCTGTGAACTTTCTCACCAGAAACACAACTACCAACTCACTCAGGTACCTCAAGCTGCCTTAGGGGTCAGCCCTACCTGTAGAGGGCTTAAGAACAATGCTGCCCCCAAACCATCGATCCCTAGGAGAAATGTTGTGCAGCAGCGATCATCTATAGCCGCAACCTGTGGGTGGCGTCACGTAAAATTAACAAGTATCCCCAGGTCCAGTCATCCCTTCCCAGAATGAACCCTTCACACCAGATGCCCTTCCATAAAAGAGAGAGCCACCCACACTGAACTTTTAATGACACCACCAAGGTCAAGGAGCTGGTTCTTGGTTCCTGTGATCCCCATAATGAAGCCTCAAAGCCAGGTTCCAAGTATCCTAAAGCCCTGGAGGGTTGTGTCACTCTGCTTGCTCGAATTGTACACTTTTTGATATAACAAACAAAGGCAGATATGACTGCAGCAGTGAACGAGCACAAGGTCACTGTAACTGTCCAAATAAAGTAATTTGTCCAGCTTCAGAGCACCTCTTTCAAGCTGAAAAGCAATGAGCGTGTGAATAATTGCCTAGTAAGCCATCCGCCTTAAATGCACTGCAAAGTTGGCCAGTAACTCAGGAAACAAACAATGAACTCTAGAATTATAAATCCCTCTTTTTTTTACGAATGGAGAATATTTTAATAAAAAGTAAATAACAAAGTTGCTTGGTTTTACAAGCATTTTACAGTTTTACCTATTTAACAAGATAAAGCAAGCATTTTCAATGCTATAAGCTGCTAAACTTAGCTTAGTGGTCAAAATATAAAGATGAATTGCACACATTAAGATGAATAGGGTAGAGACATTGTGCACTACTTTTAAAGGGAGACTGTCAGGTCATTTTACAGTATGATGTTAATAATACCCTTGAATAGTACCTGGGCAGACCTTTTATAAACATGTAAAACCATTATTGTGCACTTTCTAGTTTCCATGTTATCAGCATCTTCATACCCTTCAAGGAGCTGGTGCATTAATCCTCTCCATTATATTTCCAACATAATATTCCAGTTGCTGTATAAGTGATATTTAAATATCCACACCCATCTAGGCTTGTTTTCACTCCCCCCACTCTGGTCTGTGCTGGGAAGGGGGTGGTGTTTTGTGCTGCAGCCTGTAAGATTTCTGTGTATATATATATGAACTTTGGTTTTCCTGCAGACATGCAGTGTGTGTATCTGCTGAGGAAATGATCAAATGTTTTTATAATCACATAGAAATATTTCAGACTGCACACACTACACATATGTCTCATACACACAATGACATGAAGAACTGCAGCTAAACTCCCCACTGCCTTCTAAGTCTGCTGTGAATGAGTCACACAACAGACAGATCAGGGAGGAGGCAGGACAGTGTAATGGAGCATGAATATTCAATCATTGAGTGTGAGTGGGCAGCAGAGAAATCACTGTGAGTGATAGAGGGCATTTATCTTTTATTTTTGAAGTTTACAGAATATTGGAGGGGAGTATAAATAATAGAAATACATCAATATGGAGAGCTTAGAGAAAGGATTAGAAAATGATAGCAGTTACATGTGGATTTTTGGCCTGACAGTTTTCCTTTAAGTGGATGACCCAAAGGACAATAGTGTAAGGGGGTCAGTTAAGCAAAAGACACATTCAGCTAACCTCTCATAGTGTCTACAAGGAAACCTTGGCATCCACTAGCCAAAAGTAATAAGAGCAAACAGGAATAAAAGAGTTTAGTATGTATTTCTTGGAGGGAACAGTTTAAAAGACAGTTGTGTCACAGTTTTAAAATATAAAAAGACCTGGCCTGGCCAAGAGGAAAACAGTTGGTGCCAGAATACTGTTCCAGGAAGGTCGTATGGCAGTAAAGGGAGCTTACAGCCCCATCGCCAGGAAGGGTCCTATAGTGGTCAGATCCTAGAGAAGGCCTGAGCAATATCTAAGCTGAGAGGAAGATCAATGACATGAGATGAAAGGAAGATCGATGTCCTAAACTACGTAGAAGTCCGTGACACATGCCAGTATAAGAGCTATGGTCAGCGCCAGAGGAAGCCTGTTACTTGCACCAGCATAGATACCTGAGGAAGACTAGACTATACCAGACAAGAATCAGAGTTCTGTCTTTCTGTCAAGCCGCATACCACACCTGTAATGATCCAGAGCTGGGCCGTTGCTTCCTGCGCAGAGATATGATATTGAGTGAGGACTAAGACTGTGTTTAAGAATACCAAAATTGTCAGACAATAAAGAATGTGCAAAGATCTCCCAATTTGAACCTATAGCGCTTTTGACCACACTAGGGCATTTGGGCAAGTACAGCTTATAGAATTGCTTAGATCAGTAGATGACAGAAACAAATAGAGTGACACTGATGTTTCCCTACTATAGGGATCTACATATTGCCACTATTAGACCCTTACAGGTCTTAATCATTAAGGGATCCGGCCAATCATTGGAGGGGGTGTGGCTATCTGAACAGGTGTAGGGGTGCTCGGACGAGCTAGCGGGGTGTGTGGCCATTTGGAGCAGGCCCCACCCCCTCTTGTCTTGTTGCATGGCCCCCCCTCTCCTGCGCAGAATCACTGCCAGTGCCAGGCCCCGCTGCTAGTGTGGCCCGCAAACAGGAAGTCACGTGGCCGCACCGGAAACAGGGCCTGCCCCCTCACCTCTTGAGCGGGCCCTCGGCCCAGCCGTGTCTCTGAGTCCTCACGAATCACAGCAGCTGCCGGTGCGGGCCCACAAACATGAAGCAATGCAGGCACTGGCAGCAGGGTGCAAGACAAGTGACTGGGGTCAGGACTCAGGAGGGAGCTGCTGACAGTGAGTTAGATGCTTGTCTGTCTCTCTCTGTCTCAGTTTGTCTCTTTCTCTCTGTCTCAGTCTGTCTCTCTCTCTCTGTCTCGATCTGTCTCTGCCTCTCTTTCTATCCATTTAGCCATACATTGCCATACAGTGCCCTATTGTGCCATACAGTTCCCCATTGTGCCATATAGTGCCCGATTGTGCCACAGTGTTAGTTGTGCCAAAGTGTCCCATTGTGTCATACAGTGACCCATTGTGCAATTCACTACCCCATTGTGCCATACAGTGCCCCATTGTGCCATACAGCACCCCATTGTGCCACAGTGCCCCATTGTGCCATACAGTACCCCATAGTGCCTCAGTGCTACATTGTGCCATACAGTGCCCCATTGTGACCTACCATGCCACATTGTGCCACAGTGCACCATTTTGCCAAATAGTGTTCCATTCTATCACAGTGCCCCATTGTGCCATACAGTGCCCCATTGTGACCTACCATGCCCCATTGTGACATACAGAGCCCCATTCTGCCACAGTGCCCCATAGTGCCATACAGTGCTCCATTGTGCCATGTAGTGCCCTGTTCTGACACAGTGCCCCATTGTGCTATATAGTGTCCTATTCTGCCACAGTGCCCCATTATGCCATATAGTGTCCCATTGTGACCTACCGTGCCCCATTGTGCCACAGTGCACCATTGTGCCATATAGTGCCCTGTTATGCCACAGTGCCCCATTGTGCCATTTAGTGTCCCATTCTACCACAGTGCCCAATTGTGCCAGACAGTACACCATTGTGCCATATAGTGCCTCATTGTGTCCCCATGGGTCCAGTGCCACCTTCAGATAAGTGTAGTGTTCTCTGACCTGTACAGGGTGAGTCGGTCGACAGGGTAGGGGGTACTCAAATACAGGGACAGGTGGTTACTTCAGTGAGGATCACGGCTGGTCAGTTCCCGGTTCCGTGCCCTGGATCCTCAATGGCGGGTGGGGGTGATGATGATGTGGGAATTGTAACATGACGCCACATGTGGTACCTGGTAATAGCGTTACCAGCGCTGTGGCCGGCCGCTGAGGTGATGGAAATGCAGCTTTGGTAGTACAGCTCCCCACAGATGGAGCTTTACCTCAGGGCAGTGGGGTTGATGAGGGGAGCTGTAGCCCTCACCTCTGTGATGCTGTGGAGGCCCTCCGGGTGACGGATGAAAGGAGACCAGACACCAGATCAGCTCAAACAGTTCTTTATTTGCACCAGGTGAAATCGGTACATGGTACAGTCTGGGTTAACTGGGGACCATAGCCGCGGGTTTTGGAGGCTTTTCCAGAGTCTGTCAGAGGTGTCTTAAAAATTGCCCTCCTGGTCCTTTTCCCTTCTTTGCCCTGATGGCCTTCTGTACTCCCACTCGTGAGTCTAGTCTCTAGTGGTCGGGGTCTGTTGCATAAAGTCTCTCTACTTCTCAGTGTCGTGAATGCAGCTATGGGACTGATGCTGGACTGCTTGATGGATGCTGTATCTCCCTTATGTCAGGCCCACAGCCTGCCGGTCTGTGGTTAGGGATAGACCATAACTAACCGCCTCGGTTCTGGTGTACCGGTGAGACCTGGGTCTCCAGCTGACTCGGACAAGTCCTGGAGTGACCCCCTTCTCCGTCCGGGTCACCCCTCTCCTTAGAGGTGCCCTCCTGTGACGGCCGCAGGATCCCCTGCATCCGTCTTCTCTGCTCTCTTACACCGTCTGACTGACTAGTTTTCTAACTGTCACTCCTCGTCTCCCGCTCATCTAGGCTCCACCTCCTGGAACCTACTGTATATACAGTCCCCTGTACTAAGGTGGCCTATTGTATGGGTGTTGGGTGCAAACTCTGTAGGGTCCTCCCTATCCACGGAGTCACTACACCTTCTGTTTGGGGTGCAGTACCTCCTTGTGGCGCCTTGCCATAGGGGAGCCACGAGAGCACATACCATATTTATACTCTTCTGGGCAGAAGGGCTAATTGAACTTTCAGGGTAACAATGTAAAACTAATAAACAACCCCCTTCTATATATATATATATATATATATACAGTGCCTACAAATAGTCTTCAACCCCCTGCAGATTTAGCTGGTTGACAAATGCGGAATTAACTTGGCATTGTGACATTTGGACTGTAGATCAGCCTGGAAGTGGGAAATGCACTGCAGCCAAAAAGATTTTTTAAATTTATTTTTTTTTTAAAGCGTTAAAAGTTAATTCAGAGGGTCAGCATTCTGTTTGGTCCCCCTAAAGTATTAAGAAGTAGTTCAGGCACAAAGAACAATGAGCTTCACATGTGTGGATTAATTATCTCTTTTGCCAGCCTTTTCTGACTATTTAAGACCCTCCCCAAACTTGTGAACAGCACTCATACATGGTCAACATGGGAAAGACAAAGGAGCATTCCAAGGCCATCAGAGACAAGATCGTGGAGGGTCACAAGGCTGGCAAGGGGTACAAACCCCTTTCCAAGGAGTTGGGCCTACTTGTCTCCACTGTTGGGAGCATCATCCAGAAGTGGAAGGCTTATGGAACTACTGTTAGCCTTCCACGGCCTGGACAGCCTTTGAAAGTTCCCTACCGTGCCGAGGCCAGGCTTGTCCGAAGAGTCAAGGCTAACCCAAGGACAACAAGGAAGGAGCTCCGGGAAGATCTCATGGCAGTGGGGACATTGGTTTCAGTCAATACCATAAGTAACGTACTCCACCGCAATGGTCTCCGTTCCAGACGAGCCCGTAAGGTACCTTTACTTTCAAAGCGTCATGTCAAGGCTCGTCTACAGTTTGCTCATGATCACTTGGAGGACTCTGAGACAGACTGGTTCAAGGTTCTATGGTCTGATGAGACCAAGATCGAGATCTTTGGTGCCAACCACACACGTGACGTTTGGAGACTGGATGGCACTGCATATGACCCCAAGAATACCATCCCTACAGTCAAGCATGGTGGTGGCAGCATCATGCTGTGGTGCTGTTTCTCAGCCAAGGGGCCTGGCCATCTGGTCCGCATCCATGGGAAGATGGATAGCACTGCTAATCTGGAGATTTTGGCCAAGAACCTCCGCTCCTCCATCAAGGATCTTAAGATGGGTCGTAATTTCATCTTCCAACAAGACAACGACCCAAAGCACACAGCCAATAAAACCAAGGCCTGGTTCAAGAGGGAAAAAATCAAGGTGATGGAGTGGCCTAGTCAGTCTCCTGACCTTAACCCAATTGAAAACTTGTGGAAGGAGCTCAAGATTAAAGTCCACATGAGACACCCAAAGAACCTAGGTAACTTGGAGAAGATCTGCATGGAGGAGTGGGCCAAGATAACTCCAGAGACCTGTGCCGGCCTGATCAGGTCTTATAAAAGTCGATTATTAGCTGTAATTGCAAACAAGGGTTATTCCACAAAATTATAAACCTAGGGGTTGAATAAAAATTGACCCACACTTTTATGTTTAAAATGTATTAAAATTCAACTGAGCAACATAACTTTTTGGTTTGTAAGATTTATGTTTCTGTTAATAAATCCTACTCTCGTTTGCAGTTTGAAGGCTCTAACTTATTTGCATCTTACCAAACCACCTAAATCTGCAGGGGGTTGAAGACTATTTGTAGGCACTGTATATATATGTATAATTTTGGATGTGTCACAGCACAGCTGTCTCCCAGCAGTCTCCATTGTGCATTTGTCCCGCAGCCATGTCCATTGTGTATACAGGCAGCAGCAGTCTCTATTGTGTATTATCTATTGTGTGTATAGCCCGCAGCTGTCTCCATTGTCTATACGGCTCGCAGCCATCTCCATTGTCTATACGGCCCGCAGCCATGTCTATTGTGTATACAGCTAGCAGCCATCTCTATTGTGTATTCTCTATTGTGTATACAGCTGTTGTATATTCAGCCCACAGCAGTCTCAAATGTGTATGTGTGTAATATATAATAGAGAGAGAGTAAAAAACCAAAAAAAGGAAAAATAGCACAAAAATATAGAAAAAAGTTGACTTTATTGCCCAATGGCGTGGACACGCATTGGGCAATAAAGTCCACTTTTTTCAATTTTTTTGTCCTGTTTTTGCTTTTTTTACTCTATTGCAGGGAACCATCTGGATTGCTGGTTGGGAAAGTGTTGCACATAAATAGAGGTAATTTTTGTGCTGTTTCAATTTTTCACTGTAAATATAATGAATGTTTGGGAGGAGGCAGAGCATGGGTGGGGGGGAGCATGAGTGGGGGCGGAGCATGGGTTTAGGCTGGGTGGAGTCTCAGAGGGGTCCCAAAATTTTGACAATAAGGGCCCCAAAATTCAGAGTGGCAGCCCTGGATCTACAGTATCATAATGTCAACTGTGACCGTTAGTTTTACGAATTATACCATGTAATAATACTGTGTAAAGAATATTTTAGTTTCTTTCTGTATTCTTGTGCTGCAAATTAATACACTGTAAAATAATCTGATTTAGTACTGTTTCATGTGCTAAGCCAATATCTCACATTTAAAGAGCCCATCCTTGATTAATATATAGTTAGCCTGGTTTCACATTTACGTTTGTCAATGCAGCGTTCTGAATGCAGCCAAATGCATGCGCACTACAGTCCTATGTTTAACATGGAAACGCATGATGCCTGCATTTGGCTGCATTTGGTTCCGGTTTGCCTTCAGATGCACATAATTTGTGCGCCCTCCTCCACCCTCCAAACGCAGCCTGTTGCATTTTTTGTGTGCTTGTTTTATCAGCAAGCGACCGCAAGCGCACAAAAAATGCATGGATCTCAATGGATCTGCAGTGTCCTCTGCATGTCAGTGCAGAAGAATGCTGCGGATCACATTGAAATCTCTCCTGGGAGATCAGCAGCGGTCACTGGGAGATCAGCTGGAGCAGCCGCTGATGTCCCGGGCACGGCCGCCGTTAATCTGCCGGCGGTGTCGACGCAGGAGATTTAAAGAAACAGCTGATCTGACAGCTGTTTAAACCTACCGTGCCGACATCACCTCTTCGGTGTCATCATGGGAGATTTAAACAGCTGTCAGATCAACTGTTTCTTCAAATCTCCTGCGCCAACACCATCGGGAGATCAGCGGTGGCAGGAGGAGGAGATCTCCGCCGCTTATGTCCACCTCCCGGCCGCCGCCGAGATCGTTGATTGGCTGGTCGGGCACCATACTGATGTGAATGCATGCGGAGAATCTCCACTGCGTTCACATCAGTATGGCAGAGTTTGCAATGCATTTGCGTCTGCATGCCCTCCACATGCCCTCCGCATGCAGACGCAAATGCAAGTGTGAAACCATACTTAATAAATTGTTGTTGGTTTATTCACCACTACCTCCTCATTGTCTATGTTGTTACATTGGATCACTTGCTTACATTAGTGTAAGGTTACTTGGGGTTCAAGACTATTATTATTATTATTTATTTATATAGCGCCATTAGGTTCCATGGCGCTTTACATGAGGATAGGGGAGACAAGCACAATTACAATAACTCTAGGCAATCAGGACATGTAGGTACAGAAGGGGAGGGGACCCTATCCACAAGGGCTCACTGTCTATGAGGGGCGGGTGGGGATACAGTAGGGGAGTGTCAGTTACGGGGTGGTCACCTGGGTCTCATGGCAGGTTGTAGGCTTGACGGAATAGGTGAGTCTTCAGGTGACACTTAAAGCTTCTCAGGGTCGGAGAGTGTCTGACGTGTTGGGGCAAGGAGTTCCAGAGTATGGCAGATGCCCGGGTGAAGTATTGAATGCGGTTGTGTGAGGAGGAGATGAGGGGGAGCAGAGGAGGAGTTCTTTGGAGGAACGGAGGTTGTGTGAGGATAGGTATCGGGAGACCAGGGCGGAGATGTATGGTATGGACAGGTTGTGTGTAGCTTTGTATGCCATGGTTAGTGTTTTGAACTGGGATCTCTTGGACCTGACATCCCCATCAATCAGCTGTTATCACCTCCAGGGGTGACCAGATGTAAACAGTATACTGTTCACTGCAGATCAGCTCATACTCTTTTCAATTGGATTTTCACCAATAACATATTGAAGAGTTATCTTAAAGGAGTTATTCAAGACTTGAGTATCTTTATCTTATTGGGCAAAGAACTTACAAGCAGCTAGTTGCTAACTGCCAGTCTGTTCTTCCCTGTGCTGATCTCTTCCATCACAGAGAGGTCTCAAACCTCTCTTGCTGGCGATTCCATGGCTTTCTTTCAGATCATGTCTTTTTCTCTTCCACTTTGCTTTGTCAATGGATCATCACTGCTGACATCATGATGTTTGAGAGTCAGTTCCTCACTGCCCCCCGCAGTCAGCCAGCATGACGTTAGCAGTGACACCTTGACAACATAGAAGACCAGAAGAAGAAAAAGCTCTGTTGATTTGAGGTCGTATAAAATAGTAGAATTGCCAGTCAGAGCAATACATGACTGCTCTGAGCTGGCATAGAATAGCAGAATAGGTAGATAATTACCAGCCTATGAGTTCTTAGCCCCATATTAAAAGAATACAAAAGTCCTGGATAACCCCTTTTCAAAATAGCACATCACCTTACCTTGAGCATATTTAGTAACTATCATTTCTATTTTTATCATTTCTTTCTAGAGTTTTGTGTAAATACTTTGACAAGTAAATTTAATATACTATTTAATTTTTGCAGAATTATATGACTATGATAAAAAAAGAATGAAAAAAATCTCTTCAACTTTATAATGTTGATAGAACAAGAAGCAATAAAATGGAAAATTAAACATAACAGGATTCTCTGAAATCTGAAATTGCAGAGGCTTTCAATGTTGAGATCCCTGTTGGATTAGTAGCAGAGAGAAAAGTGGATTTCAAGCCACTAATTAGAAAAAGAAAAACCTCTTATATATATTTTTTCTTTTTAAAAATATCTTGATTAGGATATTAGCTTTAATCAGAGGTCGATTTAGACAGTATTGGGCCCCTGTGGAGGAGCAATATGTGGACCACTTGCTGTTTAATAACTACGGTAACTACAATTGTTGGTTGGCTCATTATAGAGCTCCTTACTATGACTCTACCCAATTTTTCATCTGGTGGATCAGAGATTATAGCTAAGACAAGGGATTCTAGGTTTCCATTGTAAATGTAGTATGGCCGTTTTGTGGGCACGCTGAACAGGCTACGCCTAGATGTCCACTCCTAGTTTTAATGAGTGAGGGATGCAATACTATTTAATCTTGGTCATTGTCTTTATATTATTTCTACCACAAGATGGTGCTGCATTACTATAATAAGGCATTATAATTTATTACAATAATAGCATACTACTTTTAGAAAATTAGCTTTGTTAATCATAAAGCTTAAAGCACAACTGTATAATGATGTAAAATGTTTTTAATTGCTCACAGGAGTAATGGTGTACTGGTTGTCATGCTGAGTATACATTTTGATGTTTATTTAATCTATAATGCCTTTTTTTACTTAAGTTTATTTCTTAGAAATGATGAGGTTAGTGACAGTGTATTTACATCTTTACTTATGTTTTCACAAGGAAAGACTAGGAAAAAAAAAAATTTTTTCTGGTTTGAATTGAAGCGCTACCAGAGGGATCACAGGGATGGCAAATTATTCCAAAATAATTTCTTGTTTTATTACGCGTTTCGGCTTAACATATAACAAGCCTTCATCAGAGGAAAATCGACAGCTGTCAGCTATGGAGACAAAATTTTGCACAGTCACACGTCTGGACCCCGAGAGCGTCATAGGCTATGTTGTGAGGCGAAATTTTAACCCCGCGCATTCCAGTTCACCAAACAATTTTGCCTCTATCTACATAATGGGGAAAAAGTGACAGTTACCAGTTGACAGTTGTGAATGAGAGGGACTTAATGATAGCACCAAAGACTAACAGCAAATACCAGCATATAGTCACTAAGGTGGGGCCCCAACATGAGATATTCACCACACACAGGGACATGTATACACACCACACGCACACAAAGAGTAACAGCAAGTGTATAGTCGCTAAGGTGCAGCCCCAACATTGGATACTCACCACGCACCCGAACTAACACACACCACAAAGACACACACACACCCAAGGGGACACACACTCACTCTATAGCGCCACATGCACTCACCACACAGGGACACACACACACACCACAAAGAGACACACACACACCACACAGACCGCCCCCCCACAGGGACACACACGCATAGCCACCCTATAGGGACACATGCACTCACCCCACAGGGACACACACACCACAAAGAGACACACACACCACACAGACCCCCCCACAGGGACACACACACATACACACCCTATAGGGACACATGCACTCACCCCTCAGGGACACACACACACCACAAAGGGACACACACAACACATAGACACACACACACACCACAGACCGCCACACAGGGGCACACACACATACACACCCTATAGGGGCACATGCACTTAACCCACAGGGACACACACACCACAAAGAGACACACACACACCACACAGACTCCCCCACAGGACACACACACATACACACCCTATAGGAACACATGCACTCACCCCTCAGGGACACACACACACCACAAAGGGACACACACAACACAGAGACACACACACCCCACACAGACACCCCCCCACAGGACACACACACACATACACACCCTATAGGGACACATGCACTCACCCCACAGGGAACACACACACCACAAAGAGACACACACAACACAGATACACACACACACCACAAACCCCCACACAGGGGCACACACACATACACACCCTATAGGGGCACATGCACTTACCCCACAGGGACACACACACCACAAAGAGACACACACAACAGAGACACACACCACACAGACCCCATCCCACAGGGACACACACATACACACCCCAGGGACATACACACCACACAGACAGACACAGATGTGCACAAATCACCTCACACAACTCGCCTCATACGTGTGCTATCTTTATTTTCCAAACATAAACATCTGATTAAAAACAGCCAATGTGCAACACATGTGCCATATAGGGAATTAAGGCAGATGTCAGTCACATGAGCTGTCTATTATGTGTATGTGTGAGGTAACATATACTACCCGGCCAGGGGGAGGGTTTACTGTTGGCTGGAGATTTATTAGGCTGCCTATAGCAATCAATCACAGCTCAGCTTCTATTTTCCTACAGGTCATTAATATGACATATTCAAATTCTATTTTGTTATAGCTAACAGCAGTTATTTATTAACCCGGGCGTAGCCGGGTACTACAGCTAGTTTGTAATAAGATTAATGCTTTGATTTTAAAAGCTTTGACATAGAAAAAAGTTTAATTTAATATTTAGTAATCAAACATAAGAGGAAAAGTAACCGGGCACCTTCAGGATTCACACGGTATATGCAGCACTTGTACAACCTTGTGTTCCCGCTATCTTAATTTAATATTTAGTCTCACTGATACTGTGTTTAGTCTACATTTATGTATATTATCATTTTATATCTTCATTTTATAAAGTATGTAAGTATATTTTTTTGTGGTTAAAAATGTAATATTTTTAATAGAATATTTTTCAGCTAAACTATAGGATTATGAAAAAATTAAAAGTCATAGAACAAATAGAACATTGTACAAGTTTAGAAATCCAGTTCAAACTTCAATTTGATTTGATTGACAAGTTGAGACAGCGAGCATTCCTTAGTGGTGACAAATCCCTCATGTGGAAGATTAAATGAGTTTCCCTTGAGCACTTATGCCCATAGAAAGGGCAAGTAAATAAATCAAAACTCACATGTCAATTTAAGAAGGGCAGGAGGGCGAATATTATAAGGCCTGAAGTACTTTGTGCCCTCATAGCATTCCATTTGTCAATGGAGTATTAAGACTGACAATATTGTAAATGTCATGCCTATTAGTGTAACTACACAGGGAAGAAATGACAGGAACTTTTTTAATTGACTTAAAAAAAAAAAATCACCTGAAAATACTGACAAGATCATATTTCTAAATGTGTCTTTTTCCTTTTGTGAAATGTCTTCAATTTATACAAAATGTAGCCAGATCTCATAAAACCACCTTTAAGAAAAGAATAAAATAACAAGTCTTGTTATATAGCTAACATCAAAATTAAGGGCACATTTGATACCCATCATGGATAATAGCTAAATTTAAGCTTAAATAAATACACAATGTATGTTCAGTTAGGTCCAGAAATATTTGGATGGTGACCGAATGTGTTTTTTTACTCTAAAGCTCAGCTTTAATTAAGGAATGTGGAAAAAGAAACGTGTGAATTGTTTGTAAATTATAAACATTTTTCTACAAAGCCTCCTCATTTCAAGAGCTTAAAAGCAAATTAGATGAATTAACTTTATCACAAATAAAATGTTATTTTTAGTAGAGAATACTTTGCAGGCAATGACTTCCTGAGGTCTGGAAGCCACTGACACCACCCAATGCTGGGTTTCCTCCTTTCTCATGCTTTGCCAGCAGGGATGAGCGAACCCAAACAGTGAAGTTCGCGGTTCATAAAGGACACTTTATGTCTCTTACCAAACCTTAAACACTAACTTCCAACTGTACTTCCGTGTCACAGTTCAGGTTCAGCAGCACCCAAATAAAGTTTGTTTAAATGCAGTCTGTCTTTTGTGTTTCCCGTTCCCCCCTCCTCCCTTTGTGTCAGCGTCTCTAATTTTTTTTTGCAGTCAGTCTGCTGTTCCCTGCAAACCTCAATCACACTAGTTGTATGGCTCCTAACCTGAGTGTGGTATAAATATAAATAAGATAAAAAAAATGACACTATTTGCTAACCAGCAAGGTAAGGTCATCAGCTAGTGCAAATATCAGGCTGGGAAAGGTGAAAATTAGATATGAGCGAACCTTCTCTGAACATGTTCGCCAGTTTAAAGCTTCTTAGAGTTTTTAGATGTTATGACACGTGCAGGGTGTAGATTTTGGAAACCATGCCAATTGCTGCAGCAGCTGTGAAGTTCTTGAACCTTACTAAGTCCTTTAAACATCCGTTTAGGACCTTCAAAACCTATGATGTACATGTCATAGGTCACCTCCCACCCTTTGATGCAAGCTCACACATGAGCTCACATCTTCCCTCACACATCTCAGAAGATGTCATCAGCTGCGATGTGTAGCTAACAGCGATCCAATGAGCGACTGGATAGATGTTGTTAACCCTTTTGATCGCACTATCACTGACAGTGTGATCCGAAGCCCCACGGCAGGAATCACACCATTCCCCGCTGTGATTGGAGTCCCGTGATGCAATTACATGACCACCATCTATTACCTTTCCAGCTCGAGGTCCTGCGATGACCAGTGGCAGTTAGTTCAGTTCCTGAGAGGACTAAGAAAGAAGGACCTGGGTGCAAAAGAGCGGCGTTAGGCTCAACCCACGGTCCACTGTCCAGTTCCAGGTCAAGTCGGGGTCTGAGGAAGAGAAGACAGAGTAGAGAGGAACACACCTGGGAGACCGAGTCTCCTGAGACTCACCCCAGAGAAGCGCAAAGACCGGATACCGGATCCGAAATTGTGCCTGACACAAGCAGCACAGAAAACACCGGATTAGTGAAGATTATATATCTTCATTGTACCACAGTGAAGCAACACGGCGGGGTCAGAAGCACAAAGATAAGACACAAGTTGCCTAGCAAGTTTGTTACCCATGAGGGGAGACAGGGCCGGCTGCCTAGCTAAAGTGACAGCAGGGCCGCACACACACAGTGCAGAAGTAGGAAGCCAAAGGACCCGGCCAGGGTGGGAGCAACCTGACCCTGGTACAGACTCCGTGGACAATACTTACTGAATACCATCAACAATAAAGACTAAGGAAAACTACAAAACTGTGAGTCTGTGTGATCCTTGCGCTCGAGCCCTACTCTCCCTCACAAACTGTTATCATCTCTACCACTACCCCTGCCCTGCATCATCCATAGACTATCATCACCTCTGCCCCATGGATCCAGGCTCTGCCCGCAGAGAGCCGTTACATCACCGGCTGACAAACATCATCCCGGAGGTTCTGCAGCAGCAGTGGTCACCCTGAACACATACCATGGGTGGCGTCACAACTATATCACCTGTAAATAACCCCAAACCCATTACTTGTGGGCCCGGGACACGGTCCGGACTAAGACCACCATGATTCCCCGTGATACCCCGGTCCGGCACCAAGTACCCCGTCCCAGTGGGCTCCAAACCTGGCATCACGAACAGGATCTACCGTCCCGGTAAACCGGGCATTGTGTGCCGTGATTTGTGAGAGAAACTGTTTTGTAACTGCCGCCATTACAGAGCACACAGCGAACAGAAATTAAACTGCGCCACAAGAACTGTATTTTTGAATTGCCACTATTACAAAGCATGCGACGTGCGGGAAGAAAAGGGGGCGAGTCATTGTGGGCGGCAGTCTGCAAAGCGCTCTGACGTCATCCGGAGGGGGAAGAAAATTCCTGTCTCACAGCGGAACCTTTAATAGACATCCGGACGGAAGCGGAAGACCAGGAGGGTCGACATTAACTAAGGGGCACAGAATGTTGCAACAAGGAGATGCTGCGGCACTGAGCAGCAGCGGAGCACCCGGCGGTGCTGCAGCACTGGACAACAGCGGAGCACCCGGCGGTGCTGCGGCACGAGGAGCAGCACCCATCATGCCGTTTCTGATGCCATACACTCCGGGAGCAATGTGGCTACCAACAATACTCAGGTGAGCCCAATACCCTTAATGACTTTGTTATGAAAAAAAAGCGTACTACGTTATGTACCCCCTAACCAAAGCCCAGTGTGTCGGTATGATTATGGGACAGTTAACTGGCAATGCACAGCGGGAAGTTACGTCCTGACCAGACACAGATAAAGATACTGTAGAGCATCTTGTGGCTAGACTGAAAGCAGCATTTGAGTCCAGTGCAGATACATGGGCTTAAATGAGGTTCTTTGGATGTCAACAAAAGCCTAAAGAGAACGCAAGAGACTATGCCTTAAACTTGCAGGAAGCGCTCAAAGCACTTAAACTAGCAGAACTTGCCTTAGCCCCGGTAGTTGACAAAATGCTGATCGATCAATTCATAGAGGGCCTCCTATCCCCTTCTCACTGAGGACAGCTGAGTATGATGATCATTCAGAATCCTGGAATGACTTTTGCCGATGTTAAAAGATAGCACCATCCGTCTTCAGCAGCTAGAAGAGCCCCGGATATAAACTTTACTCAAGGCCCTACAGCAGCACCTCAGCAGCCAGGAACATCAGTGACATCTGCCATGTTAGTCACTGCTGCTGAACACAGAGAGCCTATCTCCAATGAGGCCCTCAATCAAAAGCTAGATGCCCTGGCAGACACTGTTGTTTCCATGGCTAAAGCCATCAAGGAGCTCCGTGGATCCAAGCCTGCACCCAAGATCGAGTTGGTGACCAGTAAGGAGGATGTCCCATGGATGAGGTCCAGGAAGTACCAAGCGACGAGAGGACGACACAGCGACCGCTATCAGCCGGATGGACAGCTCATTTGCCGCCGTTGCAAGGAGCCAGGTCACTTTGCCCAGAAATCTGCTTTAAACGAGGATCCCCTGGAAGGCGGGCCGCTCCTCAGGAATAAATTCTCAAGGTCCTTCAGACTGGTATGACAAGTTCGTCGGAGAACGTCCGGTCATCGCTATCGTGTTGGATGGCATTCCCTTCAGTGCTTTGTTGGATACCGGGTCTCAGATAACATCAATTCCATATGTTCTCTACAAAAGATACTGGGCTGATTCTGACATTGGTAGTGGTCCATCTAACCTTGCATTGAACTTATGGGCTAGCAATGGTGAACTAATACCACAAGTTGGGTTTGGAGAAATGACCATTCAGATTGGGAAGGTAACATTGAAGAACCAGGGTATTATTATTGTACCGGCGAGAATGTGAACCAGTAATGTTACTAGGAATTAATGTACCGTATATACTCGTGTATAAGCCGACCCGTGTATAAGCCGACCCCCCTACTTTTGCCCCCAAAACCTGGGAAAATCTATTGACTCACGTATAAGCCGAGGGTGGACTCCAGCACAGGTATACAACCCCCAGCAGTGAGGTATACAGCAGCCTCCCCAGTGGTAGTATACAGCAGCCTCCCCAGTGGTAGTATACAGCAGCAGCCCCAGTGGTAGTATACAGCAGCCCAGAGGTATATGCAGCCCCAGAGGTATATGCAGCCCCAGAGGTGTATACAGCAGCCCCAATATACAGCAGCCCCAGTGGTATTGCAGCCCCAGTGGTATTGCAGCCCCTATATACAGCAGCCCCAGTGGTATTGCAGCCCCAGTGGTATTGCAGCCCCTATATACAGCAGCCCCAGTGGTATTGCAGCCCCAGTAATGCAGGGCCCCTATATACAGCAACCCCAGTGGTATTGCAGCCCCAGTGGTATTGCAGCCCCTATATACAGCAGCCCCAGTGGTATTGCAGCCCCAGTGGTATTGCAGCCCCTATATACAGCAGCCCCAGTGGTATTGCAGCCCCAGTAATGCAGGGCCCCTATATACAGCAGCCCCAGTGGTATTGCAGCCCCAGTAATGCAGGGCCCCTATATACAGCAGCCCCAGTGGTAGTATACAGGCAGCCCCAGTAATGCAGGGCCCCCCCTCATGCTCCGGTCTCCTGTAAAGCAAATTATACTTATCAGTGCCCGCTGCCGTCCGCGCCCGCATCTGCCGACATCCCGATCCTCCGTCTTCATGCATCTTCTTCCTGTTTCCTGTGTGCGTCGCCGGTAATGACGTCATTGCCTGCGACGCGCACAGAAGCAGGAAGAAGATGAATGAAGATGGAGGATAGCATGTCGGCAGCGGCGGGCGCGGACGGCAGCGGGCACTGATAAGTATAACTTGCTTTACAGGTGACCGGAGCATGAGGGGGGGGGCCCTGCATTACTGGGGATGCGGGGGCTGCTGTATACCGCTGTATACAGCAGCCCCCGCACTGACTCGCGTATAAGCCGAGGGGGGTACTTTTCAGCCCAATTTTTGGCTGAAAAACTCGGCTTATACGCGAGTATATACGGTAATTGAAAATTGTTTTTCTGAGGTAATTACTGTCTTACAGCAGATCGCTGAGACTGCCAGAATCGGGCAACAGAGACTCCTGCAAAAAGAAATAAAAGCCTTGATGCTGAAACAGCAGGTATAAATATCAGGAGGTGAAATTGGCAGTGTAAGGGTAAGTGACCTAAAACCCATTGTAATACCTCCCAAAACTAAAATTTTGGTCTGGTGTAGAGACACAATAGGCATTAAAAGGAAAGACTATGAAGCCCTGGTAGAACCCGTGTACTCAGACAGTAGGACCGCTATACTGACGGCCAGAGGAGTAGTTGAGGTACACCGGGGAAGAGTACCAATACGCCTTTTAAATTGCGGGGAAGATGAGGTTACCGTACCGAAGTATGCTACCATGGCTAAATTATTTACGGTTGATAACAACGCCATCACAGCTGTCGAGCCCTTGAACCCGTCAAGTCATGCGGATGACAATGGCTCAAGGGAAAAGCTTGGGGATTGGTGCCAAAAACTACCAGTTCTACACCTTCCCATCAAAAGTATGGAGTATACTGGGTAGTAAAAGAATATGAGCAGATATTCAGCAAACACCTGTTAGACTTTGGGCAAATTAAAGGGGTAGAGCACACTGTACCCACAGGTAACCATCAGCCTATTTAAGAGAGGTATAGACCATTACCACCCGCTCACTATCAAACCACCAAAGACATGCTCAAAGAGATGAAAACTGCAGGTGTAATAAGGGACAGTTGCAGCCCCTGGGCAGCACCTTTAGTGTTGGTTAAAAAGAAGGACGGGACTATGAGAATGTGCGTAGACTACCGGCAGATCAACCGCATTACACACAAGGATGCATACCCGTTACCTAGGATTCATTAGGAGTCATTAGCCGCATTAAAATCTGCTAACTACTTTTCCAACCTAGATCTGGCTAGTGGGTATTGGCAAGTTCCTGTAGCAGAGGCTGACAAGGAGAAGACAGCTTTTAACACGCCGATGGGCCTCTGTGAGTTCAGTTGTATGCCATTTGGACTCTGCAACGCACCTGGTACCTTCCAACACCTGATGGAGAGCTGCCTAGGATATAAGAACTTTTAAACTGTCCTCCTGTACCTGGATGACGTCATAGTCTACTCCAAGACATATGAACAACATCCACAAGATCTGGCAGAAGTGTTTGAAGCCTTGTCCGGATACAGCATGAAGATCAAACCATCCAAGTGCCACATTCTCAAGCCAAAGGTGCAGTACCTAGGACATGTCGTGAGTTCATAGGGAGTAGCACCAGATCCTGATAAAGTCACAGTGATAAGGGATTGGCCAAGACCCACTAATGTGAAAGAAGTGAAGCAATTCCTGGGACTGGTGGACAAAGTTAGCAGCTCCCCTACAAGACATCCTGGTAGGACAGTCAAAAAGGTCTTCAACCCGTAATCCCCCTTTCCAGTGGAGTGACGAGAGGGAAGAGTTCTTCAAAAAGCTAAAGTGGGCGCTGACAGGAGATCCTGGCGTATCCAGATTACCATCAACCCTTCATTCTGTACACGGATGCCAGCAACGTGGGACTGGGAGCAGTACTGTCACAGAAACAAGGAGGCAAAGTGAGAGTTACTGCCTTTGCAAGCAGGAAACTCCGGCCTATGGAAAGAAACCCTGAGAATTAAAGTTCCTTCAAGTTAGAACTACTGGCAGTAGTTTGGGCTGTAACCAAACGTTTCAAGCACTACCTGGCAGCTGCAGAATTTACCATCTACACTGATAACAACCCATTGACCAACCTGGACTCAGCAAAATTAGGTGCGTTGGAGCAGCGATGGATAGCCCGGTTGTCTTTCAATTTTGTCATCAAATATAGGGCAGGCCACAAGAACGGGAATACAGATGCCTTATCCCGGATGCCCACCTGAAAGATGTGGAAGAGGAACCGGAGGAGCTAGAAGAAATTCAACTACTGGCCTTTCACTGTTTTAAGGTAGAACAGTATCAACCCGGCATCTACCAAAAACAACAGAAGAGAAATCTCAACCCATTAGCGCACCATGGATGGGCTGACACCCAGGACAGCGATCCAGCTGTGAAGCTAGTGAAAGAACTGCTTAAACAACAAGGTGCGTACCTTAATCAGAATGCTCCAGCTGAGACCCAACAACTCTGGAAAGAAAGAAGCAAGTTGTTCCTTTATCAAGGGAAGCTCTGCAGAAGGCACACCAACCCTAAAACAAATGAGTTAGTCTGGCAGATTATCATACCCAAGAGAGATGTCAAAATGGTCTTAGACGTCTACCACGAGGGTGCAGGTAATTTTGGATGGAAGAAGTTGAAAGTGCTCTTAAGAGAGAGATTTGTTGGCCTAATGCATATTGATCTGTATGTATTGCAACAACTATTGTTTGTTTAATATGATGTGATTTTATGTCTGCATGCATATTGTTCGGATGTCAACAAAATTATAAAAAAAAAAAAAAAGAAAAGGTCCTCATTCAGAGACAGGATGTTCCTCCTCCTCTTCCCAGCGTGTACATTCTAGTGTGGAACTGGAAGCTGAAGGTCACAGCAGATTTCTCTCTCCCTCTCCCAGAAACCAGATTGATCATATTCTCATGTTGTAAGCTGGATGTTCTTAATTATCAATAAATGAACATTTTCTGTTGCTCGCTGTTGACATCACGCTGATTAACGCGCTGCTAACAGGTTATGGGCCCAGGAGTCACAGAAGTCCCAAACCTCCAGAGCACAGAGATAGAAAGACAACAGCAGACTGAGAAGAAGTAAAGATGGCCACCACCAGCAGCTCAGCAAAGTTTACAGTGCCAATCCTGATTAACCAGAACTACCAATCCTGGAAATTCAAGGTGAAGATGCTGCTTATAAGAGAATGTATGTAAGTGGCAATACACTCAGGAGCCCAAGCCTGACCCAGTACCACAGGACTGGCTAGAGATGGATCAGAAAGCACAGAGCACCATATCACTCAGCATAGAGGATGATCAGATTGTGCATGTGTGTAAGTGTGAATCTGCAAAGGAAATGTGGGAGCAGCTGCAGAAAGTACATGAGAGGATAAATCTAAGTAACAAACTCTATCTAATGAGAAAACTATATCAGTCTAAGCTACACAGTGACCAGGACATGCAGGACTACATTAGAAGCACTCTAGAGACTGTAGAGCGCCTGCGAGGCATTGAAGAAGATATGAAGGACTTCCATGTAGCAGCACTACTACTTAGTGGTCTCCCAGAAAGCTATGACACGCTTGTAACTGCACTAGATGCACGCCCAGATGAAGAGCTTACATTGGAGTACGTCAGAGGAAAGCTTGTAGATGAATATAAGAGAAAGGCAGAAAGTGTGAGCAGCAAAATATGCAACAAGGAAAACTGCTTTACAAACACAGGAAGTGCCCACCAGCAGAAACCACCCTAAAGAAACACGTGAATGTTTTGTATACAAGAAGCCAGGTCATTTAAAAGCTGAATGCAGAATCTGGAAAGCTAAAATGAATCAGCTGAAGACGCAAAACAGTCAACAAAGAGTTAAGAGCGCTGTATTTGAAAATAATGATCCTGTAAATACTGAGGCTGCATTCACATTAGTAAATGCATTTAAATCAAAGCATGCGTGGGGTATAGATTCTGGTGCAACCAGTCACATGACCAATGACAGAGACTTCTTTACTAAGCTTAACCAAAGCAAGTCAGAGAAAGTGATAATGGCGAATGGTCAGTGTATGAACTCAGAAGGCATAGGAGATGGCTATATTGATTGTAACATCTCTGCAATGCAAAGCAGAAGGATTCATGTGAAGGATGTGCTATATGTGCCTAGTCTTGAAAGTAATCTATTATCCGTGAAAGAGCTTACAAAACAAGGCAATGAAGTTACGTTTAAGCACGATAGCTGCATCATCTTAAAGGAGGGTCACACACTAGCAAAAGGAAAAATCAAAGATGAACTGTATCAGGTGAAATGCAAAGAGTGTGTATACACAGCTTAGCAAGAAATGCACAAGAACTATATTCATGTATGGCACAGATGGCTTGCACATAGAGACCCAGAAGCAATAAGAAAGTTATTTCAAGAACACTTAGGCGATGATATTACAATTGATCCATGTAACCAGACAATGAGGTGTACCAGCTGTATCAAAGGGAAAATGTCCAGAAAGGCCTTTCCTAAGAAAAGTACTACAAGAACAGAACAGCCACTAGATTTAATACACACAGATATCTGTGGCCCAATGCATATTCAGACCCCTGGAAAGAAGAGATATTTTCTTACATTTATTGATGACAATTCAAGATACACAGTTGTCTATCTACTTCACAGCAAAAATGAAGTTCCAGAGAAACTTGAAATATATCTAGCTGAAGTATATAACAAGTTTGGGAGAATGCCAAAAATTCTACGTGCAGATAATGGGACTGAATATACAAGTAATGAGACACAGAGCATTTTAAAGAAAAATAGAATCATATTTCAGACTACTGTACCATACAACCCTGAGCAAAATGGTGTAGCAGAAAGAAGGAACCGAACACTCTGTGAAAACGGAAGGAGTATGTTATTTGATGCAAATCTGCCTACAGAATACTGGGGCGAAGCTATTATGAAGGCTTGCTATCTTCAGAACAGACTACCAGGTAAAGTGACAGAGAAAACTCCATTTGAGCAATGGAATAGTGCAAAGCCAAAACTACAGCACATAAGGATTTTTGGAAGCAAAGCATTTGCACACATTCCCAAAGAAAAACGAACTAAGTGGGAATCTCACGCTAAAGAAGGCATTCTGGTAGGTTACAGTGAAACCCAGAAAGGTTATAGAATTCTACACCCAGAGACAAACAAGGTCACAATAAGCAAAGATGTAGTGATTGATTAAAATTTTGTGTCACTCAAGTTTTATGATATTATGCCAGTAGTCCAGATGAAGCAACAACAACAATCTCAGTCACAATCACAAGACAACGAAAGAGAGAATGTAGAAGTCTGACTAGATTCTTCAACCACTAAAGTAACAACAAAAAGCCTAAGTGAACCTGAAATCAGACGATCATCAAGATCAAACAAAGGAATACCAGCTAAACGTTTATCCTACATTGTGAAGACACTACCTGAGTCAGAGCCACAGTCATGGGATGAAATGCAAAAACTGCCTGCTCATGAAAGAACAAAGTGGATCAATGCCGCTAATGAAGAAATGAACTCGCTTCATCAACTTCAAACTTGGAAACTCACTGAGTTGCCACAGGGTAAAAAGGCAATCAAGTGCAAGTGGGTATTTAAAACCAAATATGACTCTGAAGGTAAAGTCCACAGATTTAAAGCGAGGCTGGTCGCAAAAGGATATTCTCAAAAATATGGCGAGGACTATGATGCTACTTTTTCCCCAGTCGCCAAGCAGACAGCATTTAGAGCCTTGATAGTCGTAGCTGCTGTACAAAAGATGTTTGTCAGACATTTGGATGTCAAGACTGCATTTTTAAATGGTGACATTGAGGAGGACTTATACATGACTCAACCTGAAGGTTATATAAAGGAAGGTGAACAGAATCTTGTTTGTAAACTACAAAAATCTCTTTATGGTCTTAAGCAATCGGCAAGAGCATGGAACACCAAAAAGTCTTGTTGGAAGAAGGATTTAAAAGAGGTCAAGCGGATCCATGCTTATATACAAGATATACAGATGGAAAGTGGATGTATATTCTCTTATATGTGGACGATGTAATTGTAGTTCATCAAGAAGAAGCCGAAATTGGAAAAATTACTGAAATTTTGAACCAGCATTTTGAAACAAAAGACTTTGGAAATGTAACATATTATCTAGGAATCCATATCCAGAGAGAGGAAGATGGAAGTTTTCTCCTAAATCAAAGTGCAAAAACTAATTCAATTTTGAATCAGTTTGGAATGACAGAAGCCAAAGGTGTATCAACGCCAATGGAATCATCCTACCTGAAACTGGAAGAAGATAACCTGTTGACTAACAATGAGAAATATCGACAGGCAGTGGGGGCATTTCTATACGTATCGACTATGACTCGACCAGATATTACAACAGCAGTTGGAATATTGTGCAGATATGTGGAGAAACCGCGCTAAAGAGACTGGAATACCGTTAAAAGAGTTCTCCGATATTTAAAAGAGACACAAAGGGGTAAATTTAAAATTATCTGCAGCAGGAAATCTAAAACTCACCGGCTATGCTGACGCAGATTGGGCTGGTGATTTGCATGATCGTAAATCCACAAGCGGATACGTATTTACACTTGGAGAAAGTTCAATCTCCTGGTCTAGTAGAAAACAAGTATCCGTTGCTTTGTCATCCACAGAAGCTGAGTATGTGTCTGCAGCCTATGCAAGTCAGGAGATCATTTGGCTAAGACAACTGATGGATGATCTTGGTAAACCATTAACTCAGCCAACGGTGATATATCAGGACAACGAAGGATGCATTAAACTTGCATGCAGTGAGAAGATCAGTGCTAGAACTAAGCACATCGACGTCAGATATCATCATCTACGTTATTTGATAGATCGTGGCATAATTCAATTTGTTTATTGCGAGACTGATAAGATGATAGCTGACATTTTGACCAAGCCATTGCCACGACCTAGGTTCCAAGAATTGAGAACCACTATGGGACTAACAGAATAAGTAGTTGTTGAGTGGGGGTGTTGGCCTAATGCATATTGATCTGTATGTATTGCAACAACTATTGTTTTGTTTAATATGATGTGATTTTATGTCTGCATGCATATTGTTCAGATGTCAACAAAGTTAAAAAAAAAAAAAAAGGTCCTCATTCAGAGACAGGATGTTCCTCCTCCTGCTCCCAGCGTTACATTCTAGTGTGGAACTGGAAGCTGAAGGTCACAGCAGATTTCTCTCTCCCTCCCAGAAACCAGATTGATCATATTCTCATGTTGTAAGCTGGATGTTTTTAATTATCAATAAATGAACATTCTCTGTTGCTCGCTGTGGACATCACGCTAATTAACGCGCTGCTAACAAGATTCTACTGGGTTGGCATGAGAAAATCAATTGAAAATTGGTGTAGAAAATGTGGAAGAAAGGAGCAACAGAGTCAGAGAGCCCCACTCCAGTCCATAGTAACCAAGCAACCACTTGAGTTAGTTACGTTAGACCATGTCAAGTTGTCACCAAGCTGGACAGGCTATGTTTATGCCTTAACCATCGTGGACCATTACTCCTGCTCCTTAGTGGTGGTACACGTCAAGGACCTGACAGTGAAGACACCTGCAAGAGCAGTTCAGACACATTTCTGAAGACCTCATGGCTACCCGGAACAAATCCTTGCAGATCAAGGTCCAGCTTTCGAGTCAGAGATTTTCCAGGAATTCTGCAACATGTACGGCTGTAAGAAGATCCGCACGACAGCCTATCATCCCCAAACCAGTGGCTTATGCGAAAAGATGAACCATATTGTGATTGATCTGTTGAAAACCTTAGCAGAGTCAGAGAGAAATCAATGGCCAGAGAAACTACCCAACTTGGTAGACTTGTACAACAATGTCCCGGTGAGTTCTACAAACTGCACCCCAGCCTACCTTATGCGAGCAAGACCTGGTAAGCTGCCAATTGATTTAGATATGGGAATTCTGAGACCAGATGCAGAAGTTGAAGAATCCAATTGGGATACCCTATGTCAACAGCAGTATCGCTAAGTACAAGAGTGCATAGAGAAAAGTCTTCAGCAAGCTAGAGAAAGACAAAAGAGAACCTTTAACCAACATGCTCTAGCAACCCCATTATAACCTGGTGAGCAAGTTATCAAGAGAAAGAGACACATCAATAAATTGGATAATCAGTGGGAAACCACCCTGTATACAGTCTTACCGTCAAATTTAGACAATGCCAAAGTGTGTCTAATCAGTAAGGACAAAGGAAGGACGTCAGCAGTTGTGTCAAGAAACCATCTCAAACCGTGTCCTGAAACTCTGAAGACACCAGAAGTAACCTTAGCTTTACAGGTCCAACCTGTCAGGACAGAAGAGGATGTGTTCCATACTGTTGTAGGAGATTTCCCCAAAACATGAACAAATTACTATGGAGCAGTTGTAGTCCCCATGATTGCATTCCCTCCAATGGTAGAACCAACACCAGAACCACCTGACCACAAGAAGTCCCAAAACATGAAGAACTGCAAATTGAGCCTGAAGAGGAAGAACCGATTTCTGGTCCCAGTGAGCTTGCCAGTCCTACTGTCAGATCACCATCCTCAGTAGTAGCAGATACTCTAAATAGGTACATGACCACCCACAGCATTATGCTAAGTACACCCAGTACACCAGCATTACGCAGATCACAGCGTAGTACCCATGGTCTGATACCGGCTAGGTACAAGGAATAAAATGTGGAATCAAATGTGAAATGTAAATATGTTTGTTATAAAACTAAATAGAACCCATTAAAGTGTACAAAAAGGGTGAGCGTAGCATGGTGTTAGGTGGTAGCCACAGAGAGTAAGTACTTAGCCTCTTATGCGGTGACCTGAGGGCTTAGGAGCCTACTGCACTTAATCCAGAGACAGCCGTACGTGTTTATACTTGTTTGCAACGTTAAAAAAGCCCAGTAACTACAGAGACTATCCTGTATGAACTATTTGCATATTCTTGAACTTTAAACTTTTCTTCCTTTTTATTAACTACGGACCATAACTACCACGGAACTGGTTGTGGTAAAGACTAGTTGTATATATTTACCAGCCCCGGAGGCAATTGACTAAACCCCAGGAAGGACTGCTTTTTGAACTTTTGGACTCATTTTGAGCTTTATTAGTTTTTGTATTTTTCTTTTAACCTCTAGACGACAGCCTTACGTCTACAGACGTCGGAAAAAAAGGGTACTAAAGCCTAGCCGACGTCTGTAGACGTTGGCAGGAAAAAGCCATGTAGCGCCGCCCCTGGAGCTAATACCTCTAGGGTGTCAGTGTACCGATTGTAGCTGACACCCTAGAGATTAGTAATTAGCTCCTTTTGTACCCGCACCTGTAATGTGATGACCGGTAAACACCGTTTACCGATCATCACATTACAAAAGTGAAAGTGCTTTGTAAAAAATGCTTTCACTTTGATCCGACATGAAAACACATGTCGGATCAAAGTGATCCATTAACCCCTAAGGCCCCTACGACCCCCGGTGCCGGAGATCGAGCCCCCCCAGGACCCCCACACCTCCATCCCCCCCCGGTCCATTCAAAAATGGCGGCGGTGCGCTGTCTCCCCTGCATCTCCATGCAGCCTGACATGTCACACATATCAGGCTGCATGGGAATGTCCTCCCCCGGTGTTCCCTAGTCCCCTGCAGGGATCCCCCAGCCTCCGGGATCCCCCAACCTCCGGGCACCGGGCATCCCCGCCCCCCTCCCCTGATGCCTTGTGCCCGGTGCCTTTTCCCCAGAGGCCCCGCCGACTCTAAACTGTTTACAGGCCCCCCGTGCCCCAGTAAATCCCCCCTCACCACTCTTACCTACCAACGATCCTGATTCTGGTCCCGCGGTCCTCCGGTCCTGGGGGCTTCTCCTGCCGGCGGCTCCCTGCTGCTTCTGTCTCCTGCGGCGCTCGCCTCCTCTGTGCGCGCACCCTGGTGTAAGCGCACGCGTGCACCGCTGTTAACCCCTGCTGTGCGGCCCAGGGAATGACAGGTCATGAACTCAGTGAGTTCATGACCTGTCAGAATCCTCGGGCCACAAGGGGTTAAATGTGCTGTTCATGGTGGTCTCCACATCAGATCACCATCAGTGGTGATCTATCAGGATCCTGGGATCCCATAGGGATCCTGGGATTACCACTGATGGTGATCTGATGTGGAGACCACCATGAACAGCACAGTTAACCCCTTGTTAACTGTGCTCTTCATGGTGATCACATCAGATCACCATCAGTGGTGATCCCAGGATCCCTATGGGATCCCAGGATCCTGATAGATCACCACTGATGGTGATCTGATGTGGAGACCACCATGAACAGCACAGTTAACCCCTTGTTAACTGTGCTCTTTATGGTGATCTCCACATCAGATCACCATCAGTGGTGATCCCAGGATCCCTATGGGATCCCAGGATCCTGATAGATCACCACTGATGGTGATCTGATATGGAGACCACCATGAACAGCACAGTTAACCCCTTGTTAACTGTGCTCTTCATGGTGATCTCCACATCAGAT
This sequence comes from Allobates femoralis, assembly GCA_033576535.1. NCBI lineage: Eukaryota > Metazoa > Chordata > Amphibia > Anura > Aromobatidae > Allobates > Allobates femoralis. The sequence continues at coordinate 186,632,348 of JARQOC010000005.1, forward strand.
CACCATCAGTGGTGATCCCAGGATCCCTATGGGATCCCAGGATCCTGATAGATCACCACTGATGTTGACCTGATGTGGAGACCGCCATGAAGAGCACAGTTAACCCCTTGTGACCCGAGGATTCTGATAGGTCATGAACTCACTGAGTTCATGACCTGTCATCCTCCTGGCAATGAACCTGCTTTTATAGCATATGGGGGATGCCCCATATGCTATAAAACTGAGAATCGTCGCGGGACCTCCCACTGGACTACGTCGGACCTTCCCACTGGACTACGTCGGACGTCAAAGAATAATAAAGATGGAGTCCAAATAGTGTTTGTGTTTCTTTTCTAATAAAAATATTTTTCTCTGTCTTCTGTCTTCTTTACAAATTACTAGAGATTCCTAATGGTCCGGTCTAATATTGGCCAGACGTTATGAATCTCGGGCTTAGTGCCAGCTGCGAAAAAGCTGGCATTAACCCCTTATTACCCAGTCTGCCACGGCTACTCGGCAGCTGGAAGAGCTGGATACAGCACCAGAAAATGGCGCTTCTATGAATGCGCCATTTTCTGGGGCGGCTGCGGGCTGCTATTCGCAGTGGGGGGGGGCCAGAAAGCTTGGGCCTCCCTACGCTGAGGATTCCAGCCCCCAGCTGCCTAGTTGTACCTGGCTGGCCCAAAAATATGGCGAAGCCCACGCCATTTTTTAAAAAAAATTATTTCATGAAATAATTTTAAAAAAAAGGGACTTCCCTATATTTTTGGTTTCCAGCCAGGTAAAACTAGGCAGAAGGGGTTGGTGGCATCCCGTAGCTGCCTGCTGTACCTGGCTGGACCAAAAATATGGCGAAGCCCCACGTCGTTTTTTTTAAAAAATTTAATAAAGAAATACCAAAAAAAAATGCAGGGGAGGAGACGACCAGGACACGGTGTCTCCGTGTCTTGTGCTCATGCTCTAAAAGTAAGAAATTGCGTGTAAAAAAAGAAAATGTTCAATATGACATTATCAAATTCTGTGAAGTAGCTGTAGGTTCCAAATGCTCACTATACCCCTAGATATAATCCTTGAGGTGTCTAGTTTCCAAAATGGGGTGACTTGTGCGGGAACTCAAATGTGTAGGCACATAGGGGCTCCCCATATGCTGCGACATGGTGTCCGCTAACTATTGGAGCTAATTTTCCATTCAAATTGTTAGCGGACACCATGTCGCATATGGAGAACCCCTGTGTGACTAAACATTGGAGCTCCCCCACAAGTGACCACATTTTGGAAACTAGACCCCCAAGGAACTTATCTAGATGCATAGTGAGCACTTTCAACCCCCAAGTGCTTCACAAATTAGTCTGTAAAAAGGAAAAAAAGAAAATTTTTGTGAAAAAAAGTACTTTTTAATTTTTACGGATCAGTTTGTGAAGCACCTGGGGTTCAAAGTGCTCACTATGCATCTAGATATGTTCCTTGGGGTGTCTAGTTTCCAAAATGAGGTCACTTGTGGGGGAGCTCCAATGTTTAGGCACATAGGGGCTCTCCATACGTGACATGGTGTCCACTATAAATTGGAATTGTAAGTGGATACCATGTCGTGTATGGCGAGCCCCTGTGTGTCTAAACATTAGCGCTCCCCCACAATTGACCCCATTTTGGAAACTAGACCCCCCAAGGAACTTATCTAGATGCATAGAGAGCACTTTAAACCCCCAGGTGCTTCACAAATTGATCTGTAAAAATGAAAAAGTACTTTCTTTTCCACAAACATTTTCTTTTTTCATTTTTACGGATTCATTTGTGAAGCACCTGGGGGTTCAAAGTGCTCACCACCAGTCTAGATAAGTTCCTTGGGGGGTCTAGTTTCCAAAATGGGGTCACTTGTGGGGGAGCTGCAATGTTTAGGCACACAGGGGCTCTCCATACGTGACATGGTGTCCGCTAACAATTGGAGCTAATTTTCCATTCAAATTGTTAGCGGACACCATGTCGCGTATGGAGAGCCCCTGTGTGCCTAAACATTGGGGCTCCCCCACAAGTGACCCCATTTTGGAAACTAGACCCCCCAAGGAACTTATCTAGATGCATAGAGAGCACTTTGAACCCTCTGGGGCTTTACAATTTGATCTGTAAAAATGAAAAAGTACTTTTTTTTTGCAAAAATTTTCTTTTGTCCTCAATGTTTTTATTTTCACATAAGCAACAGGATAAAACGCATCCTAAAATTTGTTGGCCAATTTCTCCTGAGTACACCGATACCTCATATGTGGTCATAAACCACTGTTTGGGCGCACGGTAGGGCTCAGAAGAGAAGGAGTGCCATTTCACTTTTTGAATGGTAAATTAGCTCCAAAAGTCAAATTGCGCTCCTTCCCTTCTGAGCCCTGCCGTGCGCCCAAACAGTGGTTTATGACCACATATGAGGTATCAGTGTACTCAGGAGAAATTGGCCAACAAATTTTAGATGCATTCTATCCTGTTGCCCATGTGAAAATGAAAAAATTGAGGCTAAAAGAACATTTTTGTTGGAAAAATTAAAATGGCCATTTTTTGTTTGCACGTTGCTTTAGTTCCTGTGAAGCACCTGAAGGGTTAATAATCTTCTTGAATGTAGTTTTGAGTAGCGTGAGGGGTGTAGTTTTCGGAATGGTGTCACTTTTGGGTGTTTTCTGTCATGTACACCCCTCAAAGAGACTTCAAATGTGATGTGGTCACTAAAAAAAAGGTTATGTAAATTTTGCTGGAAAAATGAAAAATTACTGATGAACTTTGAACCCTTATAACGTCCTAACCAAAAAATTTTCTTTTTCCAAAATTGTTGCTGATGTAAAGTAGACATGTGGGAAATGTTATTTATTAACTCTTTTGTGTCACATAAAGCTCTGGTTCAACAGAATAAAAATTACAAATTTGAAAATTGTCAAATTTTCAAAATGTTTGCCAATTATTTTATATTTTCACAAATAAACACAAAAATTATCGACCAAAATTTAATACTAACATGAAGCACAATATGTCACGAAAAAACAATCTCAGAATCGCTAGGATCCGTTGAAGCGTTCCGGAGATATAACCTCATAAAGGGACACTGGTCAGAATTGCAAAAAACGGTCTGGTCATTAAGGTGGAAATTGGCTCCGTCACTAAGGGGTTAAGACTCTGTAACTATTAATTGTTTGATATGTTAATTGTTTGTTTGTTTTTCTACAGTTCCGGAGTACTGTTCTTCACTTAGGGGGAATGTGGCACCCCAGGGGTTAATGTGCCACAGTAACATCACCAAGGGTTAATTCCCCACACAACCCACAAGACTACACTAGCGCCTCCAGGCCAGAAGGGGGAGCTAAAGCTGCTTCTCTATATATTCTGGGTGGAAAGGAAGTGGTAGTTAATTCAATTCCTGAGAGGACTGAGGAAAAAGGACCTTGGTGTAAAAGAGCTGTGTTAGGCTCAACCCACGGTCCACTGTCCAGTTCCAGGCCAAGCCATGGTCTGAGGAAAAGGAGACAGAGCAGAGAGGAACACACTTGGGAGACCGAGTCCCTGAGACTCACCCCAGAGAAGCGCAAAGACCGGATACCGGATCAGAAATTGTGCCTAACACAAGCAGCACAGAAAACACCGGATTAGTGAAGAATATATATCTTCACTGTACCACAACAAAGCAACACGGCGGGGTCAAAAACACAAAGATAAGACTCAAGTTGCCTAGCAAGTTTGGTACCCATGAGGGGAGACAGGGCCGGCAGCCTAGCTAAAGCGGCAGCAGGGCCACTCAAACACAGTGCAGAAGTAGGAAGCCAAAGGACGTGGCCAGGGTGGGAGCAACCCGGCCCCGGTACAGACTCCTTGGACAATACTTACTGAATACCATCAACAGTAAAGGCTTCGAAAACTACAAAACCATGAGTCTGTGTGATCCTTGCGCTTGAGCCCTACTCTCCCTCACAAACTGTTATCATCTCTACCACTACCCCTGCCCTGCATCATCCATAGACTATCATCACCACTGCCCCGGGGAACCAGGCTCCACCTGTGGAGAGTCGTTACATCACCGGCTGCCAAATATCATCCCGGAGGTTCTGCAGCAGCGGTGGTCACCCTGAACACATACCACGGGTGGCTTCACGACTATATCCCCTGTAAATAACCCCCAAACCCATTACTTGTGGGCCTGGGACACAGTCCGTACCAAGACCACCGTGATTCCCCGTGATACCCCGGTCCGACACCGAGTACCCCGTCCCAGTGGGCTCCACATAACCCCCTAGTTTACGATTAAATAGAGTAACATAAAAACTGGTGAGTGCCACATTTTACTATCACTATTTTCATAAGCAAGTATATGATTGACATTGAATGAAGGCGCTAGCATGCTTAAGTAGAGGCCTAATTAAGGTCAGTGAAGACAGGTGATAGCAGCACAGACCCTGCACAGAACTAACAGCTTCCACAACAATACTAACAGACAAGAGCAGAGTGGAGATTGTGACAGTACCCCTTCTTCAAGTGGGGCAAAGGAAGTGTCCCAGGAAACCTCCAATGAAAGGCCCAGATCACCCGATCAGGTCCATACCCCTTCCAATGCACCAGATAACGAAGGGAATTCCAGACCATTTGATAATCAATGATGCTTTGTACCTCATATTCCAAAATCTCCCTTAATGGACACAAAAAGAGGTGGGGGCCAGGGAGACAGAGCAGAGGGAATAAACACCTTCAACAACGACTTGTGGAACACATTAGCAATACTGAAAGACCAAGGGAGTTTTAATTGGAAGACAACTGGATTGACCACCTCCAAAATCTCATATGGACCTATGAAACTAGGACCCAACTTCAGCGAGGACATCTTCAATCTAATATTTTTTAAGAATAGCCATACCTTATCTCCCACTTTGAAAATGGCCCTTGATGAGTGCCTTCTATCGGCCTTTTGTTTCTGTCGATGCTGAACCACCCCAATGTTCCTCTTATCCTCCATCCAGACATTTCTCAGCTCTTGAAGAGTGACATCTACCCCGGACACCAAGTACTTATCCTGGAGAATTCACCAAAATGAGGATGGAAACCATAATTACAGAAAAACGGTGAGGTCCCTGTGTACTGATTAACCCGAATGTTGAAGGCAAATTCAGCCAGAGGAAGAATTGACAACCAGTTCTCCTTCTGATTGGCAAGAAAACATCACAAAATATGTTCTAGAGACTTATTTGTCCTTTTTGTCTGACCATTAGATTCTGGGTGATAAGCAGAGGAGAAGGGCAAATCAATCCCCAATTTTTTGCAGAAGGCCCTCCAAAATCTAGAGATGAATTATACTCCCCTATCAGACACAAGATTAAGAGAAATCCCATGCAATCGTATCACATGAACAATAAAGAGTTTGTAGAGAGTTTCAGAATTGGGAAATCCAGATAAAGGGACAAAGTGAGCTTGTTTGTTGAATCAATCTACTGCTACTCAAATAGCAGTCATCCCCCCAGACAAAGGTAAATCGGAAATTAAATCCATGGGAAAATGAGTCCATAGTCTTTCCGGAATTGGCAAAGTAGCCAATTCCTTGGCCGGCCGGCCGGCAATGCTGTACTTTGGCACATGCGCACGTTTTACAAGCTGACACAAGATCTCTAATATCTTTCTGCATAGCGGACCACCAAAATAATCTAGCAACTGCCTCCTGGGTGGCAGTGACCCCAAATGACCACTCAACACAGAATCATGGAATTCTTGCAAAAGACATAAACAGAGATAGATAGAGACAAACAACTTGCACTCAGGGTATTAGAAGGAGCCAAGGACTGACTTAGTCAAAATTGGTGGAAGGCTGGAGAATTGCCAACTTGGATATTTATGGAGGAGGCCTTGGGCGGGGATGGCTCACTCCAGGGCCGTTTCTAAGGAGGAGTCTGGCGGGGCATCTGCCTTTGTCGCAGCAGGCAGGGGGGTGCCCTCAGCCTCCTCCTGCAGCGCCCAAGGTGTCTCCCCACCGGCTGCATGTTGCAGGCCCACCCCCCCCCCCCCCGGCCCAGCAGTGTGAGCCGGCTTTTTTCTCTACCTGCAGAGCCGCACACCGACTGTGCTGAGTGCTATGTGCTTAAGGACCTGTGATGATGTCAATGGAGGGGAGGAGTCAGGGGTTGACTTGATCAGCTCCTCAGTGTATGCAGGACTCTGCTGTGCTGGTATTCATGATGCTGAATGAGGTTAATATTATGTGTAGGGTCAGGAAGGATTTATAGTGTGGATGTAGCAAAGCAGAGAGTGTACAAGGTGTATAGAGCAGAGACGCATGTGTACAAGGTGAACTGAGCGGAGCCGCATGTGTACGGGGCATACAAAGCAGAGCCGAGTGTGTACAAGGTGTACAGAGTGGAGCCACATGTGTACAAGGTGTACAGAGCGGAGCTGGGTGTGTACGGGTTGTACGGAGCAGAGGGTGTACAAGTTGTACAGAGCGGAAACATGTGTAAAGGTACCTTTACACGCCGCAACTGCGGTGAAGCAACTGCGACGCAATCGGGATTTTCATCATGGTTGCTTTGAAGTTGCTACGAAATTGCGGCATGTAAATGGGGAACTTGATCGTGATTTTCGAAGTTGATCCTGGTTGCAGTTTCAGAGCATTGTTCTAAAATCGGAGGCAACCCAGAAGGTGAATTGCCCTGGTTGTGGCGTGTAAACGGGGGATCTGGATGGAATCTGTGTCGCCTAGTGATTTCCCAGAGGCGTGCCACAGCGTGCTGGATACCGCGCCCCATCAGCGATGATTGGTGGGCGCAACTGTGTAACCATTGGCTGTCCCTTCACAGGACGCCATATTTAAAGAGCTGTCCATTCACACTACACAATTGCAATAGCGTCTTGTATTAGCCCGCCTTCCTGCGCAGGCTGGCCAATCATGACGATATTGCGTTGTCTAATCAGTGTGTTTGGGGCGCGGAATACATAACTCTGTCACGCCTATGTTCTTGCGGCACTGAAGATGTACGCCCACATTCCTTTAATGGTTGCGGCGTGTAAAGCGGCGATGGGATTCAACCGGATGTTTCCCGCAGGATCAGTTTCAACTTCCGGGGAACCACGTTCCCTTAGGTTGATGATGCAATTGCGGCGTGTACATGCGGCATCGGCGATTGGTATCAACCGTCAAAAACATGCACGCGCACGTTCGGTTGATACCGATCGCAGGTGATAGTTGCGGCGTGTAAAGGTACCTTAAGAGGTGTACGGAGCGGAGCCATGTGTGTACGAGGTGTACGGAGCAGAGATTCATGTGTATGAGGTGTATGGAGCAGAGTCAAGTGTGTACAAGGTGTACAGAGCAGAGCCACGTGTTTACTAGGTGTATGGAGTGGAGCCATGTGTGTACGAGGTGTACGGAGTGGAGCCAAGTGTGTACGAGGTGTTCGGATCGGAGCCGTGTGTGTAGGAGGTGTGCGGAGTGGAGCCACATGTGTACGGGGCATACGGAGCAGAGCCGCATGTGTAGGAGGTGTGCGGAGCAGAGCCAAGAGTGTACGAGGTGTACGGTGCGGAGCCTCATGTGTACGAGGTGTATGGAGCAGAGCCGAGTGTGTACGAGGTGTATCGGGTGGAGCTGTGTGTACGAGGTGTACGGAGCGGAGCAGCATGTGTTCGAGATGTACGGAGTGTAGCCACGTGTGTACAAGGTGTACGGAGCAGAGTCGCGTGAGTAAGAGGTGTATTGAGCGGTGCTGAGTGTGTACGAGGTGTACAGAGCAGAGCCGAGAGTATATGAGGTGTACTAAGAGGAGCCGAGTGTGCACGGGGTGTACAGAGCAGAGCCGCATGTGTACGTAGCAGAGCTGAGAGTGTACAAGGTGTACAGAGCAGATCCAAGTGTGTACAAGGTGTACAGAGCAGAGCTGAGTGTGTACAAACTGTAAGAAGCTGAGCCAAGTGTGTACGAGGTGTACAGAGCTGAGCCATGTGCATATGAGGTGTACAGAGCTGAGTCACGTGCGTATGAGCTCTACAGAGCAGAGCTGAGAGTGTAAGAGGTGTACGGAGTAGAGCCGCATGCAGGGGCGGACTGGCCCAGGTGGCAGGGGGGCAAGTGCCCCCTGGGCTGGTGGTATAGCCCCCACCTAGGGCCGCCCACCCACAGAAACGGGCCGCAGACCTCACTCACCCACCCTGCAGCAGGCAGTGAACAGACCCGCCGCAGAGTAGACAGTGTCAGAGAGAGAGGCGACACTGCAGCAATTCTCTCCCTCCAGGGAGAAGCAGAGGCATGGAGGGGCCTGCAGTAGAGATGAGGAGGTGGGGCCCAGAGAGATTGACTGGAGATAGAGGACCTGTGTGACGTGAGCCCTTCACATCCCCTTGGTCCTCCTATCATCAGTCAATCTCTGGGCCCCGCCCCCTCATCTCTACTGCAGGCCCCGGAAGTTGTTCCAACTTCCACAGCGCGGGAGCCAGCAACATGTGTAAAGATAAACATCATGATGAGCTGCAGCTGGTGGTGGTGGGTAGTGTGCCTGAGTATGGCTGGGGCTGTGTCTGTGTGGCTGACTATTTGTATGTGGCTGGGTCTCTGTGTGTCTGTGTCTCTGTGTGTCTGGGTCTCTGTGTGGCTGTGTCTCTGTGTGTCTGTGTCTCTGTGTGTCTGGGCCTCTGTGTGTCTGGGCCTCTGTGTGTCTGTGTCTCTGTGTGTCTGTGTCTCTGTGTGTCTGGGCCTCTGTGTGTCTGGGTCTCTGTGTGTCTGGCCCTCTGTGTGGCTGGGTCTCTGTGTGGCTGGGCCTCTGTGTGTCTGTGCCTCTGTGTGTCTGTGCCTCTGTGTGTCTGGGCCTCTGTGTGTCTGGGCCTCTGTGTGTCTGGGCCTCTGTGTGTCTGGGCCTCTGTGTGTGGCTGGGGCTTTGTGGCTGGCTGTGTATGGCTGGGGCTTTGTGGCTGGCTGTGTGTGGCTGGGGCTTTGTGGCTGGTTGTGTGTGACTGGGGCTGCGTGGCTGTGGCTAACTATGTGTCTATGTTGCTAGGGCTGATTGTGGCTGACTGTGTCTGTGTGGCTGACTATTTGTATGTGGCTGGGTCTCTGTGTGTCTGCGTCTCTGTGTGTCTGGGTCTCTGTGTGGCTGTGTCTCTGTGTGTCTGTGTCTCTGTGTGTCTGGGCCTCTGTGTGGCTGGGCCTCTGTGTGTCTGTGCCTCTGTGTGTCTGTGCCTCTGTGTGTCTGGGCCTCTGTGTGTCTGGGCCTCTGTGTGTCTGGGCCTCTGTGTGTCTGGGCCTCTGTGTGTGGCTGGGGCTTTGTGGCTGGCTGTGTATGGCTGGGGCTTTGTGGCTGGCTGTGTGTGGCTGGGGCTTTGTGGCTGGTTGTGTGTGACTGGGGCTGCGTGGCTGTGGCTAACTATGTGTCTATGTTGCTAGGGCTGATTGTGGCTGACTGTGTCTGTGTGGCTGAGGCTGCGTGGCTGGCTGTGTGTGGCAAAATGTGTCTGCGTGGCTGACTGTGTCTATGTGTGGCTAGGGCTGCACTGTGTGTGTGTGGCTGGCTGTGTGGTTGGCTGTATGTCTGTGTGTGGCTGGCTATAGCTGTCTATATTGCTCGCTGTGTGTGTGGCTGGCTGTGTCTGTGTGTGTGGGTAGCTGCGCCTGTGTGTGGCTGGCTTTGGCTGCGTGTGTGGCTGTCTATGTGGCTGGCTGGCTGTATGTGTGTGGCTGGCTGGCTTTGGCTGTGTGTGGCTGTGTTTGTGTGGCTAGCTATGTGTGTGGCTGTATGTGTGTGGCTGTATGTATGTGGCTGATATTGTGTGTGTAGCTGGCTGTGTCTCTGTTTGGCTGGCTGTGTCTGTGTGTGGCTGGCTATGGCTGTCTATGTTGCTGGCTGTGGCTCTGTGTGTGGCTGGCTGTGGCTATGTGTGTGGCTGTCTATGTGGCTGTGTCTCTCTGTGTGGCTCTCTGTCTGTTTAGCTGTCTATGTGGCTGGCTGTCTATGTGGCTGACTGTTTTTGTGTGGCTGTGGCTCTGTGTGTGGCTGTGGCGGGCTGTCTGTGTAGCTGGCCACTGGGACATCCAAATGCTGTACGAGTGTCCGACAGTTTTCTTAGATCACATCCATGTGCAATCTGTTTTGTTTCTCAGGAGCTATTACTGCTATTTACAGGAGCATTTTACAGTTGTCTCATCTGAAGAATGATAATGTGTCAGTGAAAAAAACAGATGCCTCTCGGATGGTCGGTGTGCTGTCAGTGTGCGGTATGTGATTTTGTCGGACTCATAGACTTGCATTGGTGAGTCTCGCACATGAATCGCAGACTGTCGCAGCATGTTGTGACTTTTTTCCCATCCAGAATCTGTATTAGAAAAAAGCGTCCGACACTCACCATTGTGTTTCAGATGTTGATTAACTGACTGCACTGCGATAAAATCACACACTGCACTTATCCGAGTTTCACCACAGTGTGTCCGTGCCCTGATAATAAAATCCATATAGTAATCCTACAATGTCTGCTGGACATGGTATGGGGGGGTTTATGGCTCAGTTAGTACACACTCCATACTTCTTGTTATTAACCAGTTAACCTTCCTAGCGTTATTCCCGAGCCTGACTCGGGGTTAACATTCACTACCAGAAGCGTTAACCCCGAGTCAGGCTCGGGCTTACCCGCGTTCGCGGCAGATGCGGTGAGAAAACCGCATCTGCCGCATCTACCGCATCTGCCGCACTTGTGCCGCACTTGCGGCGCGGTTGCGGCGCGGTTGCGGTAATCTGCATAGGAACCAACCACCTCTGATGACCCTCATACATTGTTAATATGTGCCCCTGCACCCTAGTAAACCATTAGCAGCACTGTTGTTGTGTGCTAAGTGGCTGCAGTAGAAGTGCGATAATGATTTTAGACACTTACATGCCTGGTACTTGAGGCCGTCTCCCTGTGTGTGATGGGACGTGTGGGCGGTGCTCATCATGTCTGCTCTCCCCCTCCCTTATGCACGCCCCCTCTCAGCCTGCTATAGTGATGTGAGGCTGATTGCGTCATAAAGGGGCGGGGCTAAATCGCGGCATCACGGTAGCCCCGCCCCTTTATGACGCAATCAGCCTCACAGCACTATAGCAGGCTGAGAGGGGGCGTGCATAAGGGAGGGGGCGAACAGACATGATGAGCACAGCACAACAAGTCCCATCACACACAGGGAGACGGCCTCAAGTACCAGGCATGTAAGTGTCTAAAATCATTATCGCACTTCTACTGCAGCCACTTAGCACACAACAACAGTGCTGCTAATGGTTTACTAGGGTGCAGGGGCACATATTAACAATGTATGAGGGTCATCAGAGGTGGTTGGTTCCTATGCAGATTACCGCAACCGCGCCGCAACCGCGCCGCAAGTGCGGCACAAGTGCGGCAGCTATGCGGCAAGTGCGGCAGATGCGGTTTTTTAACCGCATCTACCGCGAACGCGGGTAGCCCGCTTTTAGCAACAATTTCCAGAACTAAACAGACCGCCAGGGAGGTTAATGCCCTCTTGTCCACCGCACTGCAGTGTCCAAAGAGGACGACAGCGAGACAGACAGCGACATGGCATCAGAGAGCCCCTTACCTCGAAATACAAGATCCTCAGATCCCGGTATTGTGACGACATATGAAGAAATATTTTTTTACATTTACATTACACTATCAACTCCACAGCACTTTACATACATCATCAACACTGTCCCCATTGGGGCTCACAATGAAAACATCCTACCAGTATGTCTCATATTGTATATCGCCTTTCTTTGATATCACCTTCACAAATATTGCATTTGTTGAACTTGTCAGGTTTTGGATGTTTTAAGGTTGCATTTGTTTGCAGGATGTCAGAATTGACTCCCAGAGCTGCTGGTTTGATGGTTAAGGTCTTACAGCATCTTAGATTTTTTTTGCTTAATGGTACTTCCAAGTTTCTCAATAGGGCTGAGATCAGGGGAGACTGGTAGCCACACCATGGTTTTCTCTACTTTTATGTCCATAGCAGCCAATTACTCAGGGCTATGCTCTGTACCAAGAGATGGTGCATTGTCATGCATGGGGATGATTTTGTACGAAGAAAAAAAGTGGTCAGTCTAAAAGTATATATACTTTGCCGTGGTCCTTTTCACGCCTTCATGGACCCTATAGGGGTAAAATAGCTCTCTCCACATGTTTACGACCCAAAACATGACTGACACCTCCTAGCTGATGTGACATGGTGGCGGTCAACTAGCAACCATCTACTCCAACCATAATGGGAACCTCTAGGCTCCTCTGTCTGCAGGGGGGCGTGGAGCGATGGGGGGGGGCGCACCGCTGACAGTGCCTAGGGCGCAGGAACTCCAAATACGGGCCTGGCTGGAGAGGGACTGAGATGGGCCGCCGAGAATTTCTGACAGCACTCCGACAACCCCAAACCCCCCCGGTCCTCACCTAAGGGCTGGAGGCACTGAGTTGGGCCGCCGAAAATTTCCGACAGCACCCCCCCCCCCTGGCGGTCCTCACCCAAGGGCTGCCGGAAAAATTTTGCCACCCAGGATTTGCGTCGCCAGTCAGCCCCTGGCCGCATGTGTATGGAGCAGAGCCGGGAGTGTACTAGGTGTATGGAGCAGAGCCGCGTGTGTACGGGTTTTGCGGAGCAGAGCCGCTTGTGTACTAGATGGAGGGCTCTGCGGGGGCATGATAATACTTGGATGGGTTTGAGGAGCCTTTATACTTTAAGCAGGGCTGTTTGACGGGTTGTGTTGGGGGCCATTTTACAGTGTGCAGAGGTGTAGGGGCCATTATACTGTATGTAGTTCCATTATACTGCAAGGAAGGCTGTATGGGTCATATTTGGAGATCATAATGTGTCAGTGTAGTTGAGCGGCTTACAGTAGGGTCATCATACTGTGCATATGAAGGAATTCACTGTGGGGCATCATATAGTGTTTGGGGGCGCTTTTGTTGGCATCACACTTTATTGCTGTAACAAAAAGGGGAATCAAGGGGCTTCAATAGGAGGAAAATTACTTTGTAAGGGCTGCAAAGTTGTGAGATATGAAAATCAAAAAAGAACCAACCTTGGACATCATTGTTAATAGGGCAGACTACTCAAAGCCATATGAAAACCAAAGAACAGGAGTGTACAATTGCCCATAGTCTCTCATTAACACCACCGCAATGTCCACCCAAGTGTTGCATGCAAGAATAAATTTTTATTCATTAAAGAGGAACAAATAGAGATAGTGTCAACAATGAAATATACATAATTGTTGATATGGAAACGGTTTGGAAGGAGGAAATTGACATAGAGAGGGGTGGAGAGGGAGAGTTGTAAGATGGACCCTGAGAATCAATTCCTGAAAGTGCTAGTGTTTAAAATAAAATTCTTAGCTTAGAGCTACTTGCCAGTTTCAGGGTGTGAGGACTCTGAATTACAGGCCCATGGGTAAGCTGCTACTCTGAGTGTGCTTGGACTACTTTTCTACCTCACCTTAGGTTATGAGACTGGGGCACAGGACTGAGTTCCTTAAAACTAAATACCAGCTCTAAGCTAAGAATTTTATTTAAATAACTAGCACTTTCAGGAATTGATTCCCAGGGGCCCATCTTACTACTCTCCCTCTCCACCCCTCTCTCTGTCAATCTCCTCCCTCCAAACCCTTTCCATAACAACAATTATGTGTATTTGATTGTTGACACTACCTCTATTTGTTCCTCTGTAATGAATAAAAATGTATTCTTGCATGCAACACTTGTGTGGACATTGCAGTGGTGTTAATGAGACACTATGAGCAATCGTACACTCTTGTTCTTTGGTTTTCATAAAGTTGTGAGATATGTTATTATGTGACCCAGGCAAATATTTTTGGGGGGACAATAAGAACTTCTATTAAGGGGTACCATGATTTCTATGTAGGCTCCTGGTGCAGGATGCATTGTCCCTCTGCTACAGGACTGATTGGCCATAACTTACACACCACGTCCAGTGCTGCTTCTTGGTACATATGTCGAGCCCACTGGAACGGGGTACTCGGTACCGGACCGGGTTTGCTGCTGGGGATGTCACGGAGGGCCTGGTCCGGACCGTTTTTTCCGAGCCCTGGCAAGAAAAAGGGGGTATTTACAGGGGAATAGAGTTTGTCATGACGCCACCCACAGTGTGTGGTCAATAATGGGACCACGTCTGCTGCTGAACCTCTGGGGTGATGTTAGGCAGCTTGGATGGTACTGCTCTCAGTAGGTAGAGGCGAGGTCCGCAAGGCAGTGGTTGTTATAGTCTATGGTGGATGTGGTAAGGGGGTGAATAGTGGAGACGGGTTTAAGAAACACACACTCACGTTTCTGTAGTTTCCAAAGCTTTACTGCGATGTTGTTGCAGGTTATAGTCCACGGAGTCTGTACTGGGGCCGGGTTGCTCCCACCCTGTCCGGGTCCTCAGCTTCCTCGTGCTGCGCTGTGTGTGTGTGGCCCTGCTGCTGCTTCTAGCTGAGCTGCTGGCACTGTCTCACTCTCTCTCTCTCTCTCCCACTGGTATCCCTTGGCTAGGCAACTTGAGTCTTCTATGTGGTGCTGACCCCGTCGTGTTGCTTTGCTCTGGTACTTTGGTGGTCTAGAGACTCCACTACTCCTGTATTCACTGTGCTGTGTGTGTCAGTCACAGTGTCGGATCCGGTGTCTGTTCTGTGCGCTCCTCCGGGGCGAGTGGTGGTGGCACTCAAGCTCCCAGATGTGTTCTGCTGTCCTTTAGTTCTCCTCTCCTCAGACCCTAGCTAGGCCTGGAATCGATGAGCTGATTGTGGAGAAGCCTGGCACAGCTTCTTTACACCACAATCTCCCTCAGTTCTCCCAGGAACTGGTCTCCCTGTAGCACTCTCCTCTAGAGACTAACTTCTTCTGACTGACTACTTCCTCTTGACCTGGAGTATATGAGGGAGCTGGTTTTGCTTCCCCTCCGGGCCCAGAAGTGCTAGTGTAAGTCAGTGTGTTGTGGGGAGGGAACCCGTGTGATGTTACTGTGGCACATTAACCCCTGGGGTGCCACATTTCACCTTAGTTAAATACAGTACTCCAGGACTGTGGAAAAACAAGTAAACAAACAATTAACACAATATTTACAGAGACTGAAAAGTAAAAAGTACAAAAATCACTGAAATTTGAAAAGAGTCCAAAAATTCAAAAAGCAGTCTTTCCGGGGGTTTAGTCTATTGCCTCTGGGCTGATCAATATATACAAAAGAGTTCTTAACACAACCAGTCCGTGGGATATATGGTCCATAAATAAACAAGAAAAGTTCAAAGTTCATACAGGATAGTCTCTGTAGGTACTGGGCTTTTTAACGTTGCACTAACTATGTACATTTGTCCACGGGCATTTCTGCTTAGGAGGCCTGGATTCACTACACCACCCCCAGGCACTTTCCCTAACTTAATGTGCATGGGGGTCAATCCAGTTCCTCCTCCCTCTTGGACACGGGCTACCGGGTTCAATTGATATTCAAACAAACATATTTACATTTTCAGTTAATGACATTCTATTCTTTGTACCTAGCCGGTAACTGACCTTGGGTACTACGCTCTGACCTGCGTAAAATGGGTATACTACTTGCATGTGGACTACTGGTGTTAGTGTTTATGTACCTACTTGAAGTGTTTGGTACTGAGGCAGATGTGGATCTGACTGCAGGACTGGCAAGTTCACTAGGACCAGGAATTTGTTCTTCCTCTACGGGTTCTACTTCCAGTTCTTCAAGTCTTGGGTCTTCTTCTGGTAACACCATTGGAGGGAAAGCGATCATTGGTACTACAACTGCTCCGCAGTAATTTTCCATGTTTTGGGGAAATCTCCTAGTACTGTATGGAATACTTCTTCTTCTTTTTCCTTCTCTTGGATAGGTTGGACCTGTACGGGTTCTGTTACTTCAGGTGTCTTCAGGGTTTCAGGACACAATTTGAGCTGATCTCGGGATACAATTGCTGAAGTTCTTCCTTCATCTTTACTAGATGGGAAGACTGTGTATGGGGTGGTTTCCCACTGATTATCCAATTTGTTAGAGCGTCTCTTTCTCTTGAGAACTTGGTCACCAAGTTGTAATGGCGTAGCTCGAGCATGTTTATTAAAGGTTTTCTCTTGTCTTGCTCTAGCTTGCTGTAGATTTCTTTCTACACACTCTTGTACTCGATGATACTGTTGTTGACGTTTTGTATCCCAATCTGATTCTTCCACTTCTGTATCTGGTTTTACGATTCCCATCTCTAAATCAATTGGTAGCTTGCCGGGTCTTGCACGCATAAGGTAGGCTGGAGTGCAGATTGTAGAACTCACTGGAACATGGTTGTATAAGTCTACCAAATTGGGTAATTTATCCGGCCACTGATTTCTTTCTGACTCTGGTAAGGTCTTCAACAGTTCAATTACAATATGGTTCATCTTCTCACATAAGCCATTT
The DNA here is from genome assembly GCA_033576535.1 of Allobates femoralis. Taxonomy (NCBI): domain Eukaryota; kingdom Metazoa; phylum Chordata; class Amphibia; order Anura; family Aromobatidae; genus Allobates; species Allobates femoralis. The sequence goes on from JARQOC010000005.1 coordinate 186,648,723, forward strand.
GTTTGGGGATGGTACGTTGTTGTGTGGATCTTCTTACAACCGCACATATTGCAGAATACCTTGAATAGTTCTGATTCAAAAGCTGGACCTTGGTCTGCAAGGACTTGTTATGGGTAACCATGCGGTCTACAGAAATGTGTCTGGAATGTTTTTGCTGCAGTCTTTGCTGTCAGATCCTTGACGGGTACCACCACTAAGAAGCGTGACTAATGGTCCACGATGGTTAAGGCATAGACATAGCCTGACCGGCTTGGTGACAACTTGACGTGGTCTAACACGACTAGCTCAAGTGGCTGCTTGGTTATTATGGGCTGGAGCGGAGCTTTCTGTGGATCTTTCCTTCTGAGGTTGCATGCGGCACATCTTCTACACCAAAGTTCAATGGATCTTCTCATGCCAACCCAATAGAATCTCTCTCTCAGGATTGCTTCCAACTTCTTCCATCCGAAATGACCTGCACCATCGTGGTAGGCTTCTAAGACCATTCTGATGTCTTGCTTGGGTACGATTATCTGCCAGTCCAGTTCATGTGTTTTGGGATTGGTATGCCTACTGCAGAGTTTCCCTTGATAGAGGAACAACTTGCCTCTTTCTTTCCAGAGCTGTATAGTCTCAGCTGGGGCATTCTGGTTAGGGTATGCTCATGGTTGTGTAAGCAATTCTTTCACAGCTGGATCAGTATCTTGGGTATCAGCCCATCCATGGTGTCTTAACGGGTTAAGATTTGCCTTTTGTTCTCTTTGGTAGATGCCGGGTTGAAAATCTTCTTCCTTTGAATGATGAAAGGCCGGTAGTTCAATCTCTTCCAACTCTTCCGGTTCCTCTTCCACGTCTCTCAGGTGTTGCATCCGGGATAAGGCATCTGCGTTCCCGTTCTTGCGGTCTGCCCTATATTTGATGACAAAATTGTAGTTAGACAGCCGGGCTATCCATCTCTGCTCCAATGCACCTAATTTTGCTGTATTCAGGTGAGTCAACGGGTTGTTATCCATGTAGATGGTGAATTCTGCAGCCGCCAAGTAGTGCTTGAAACATTCTGTTACAGCCCAAACTACTGCCAGTAGTTCTAACTTGAAGGAGCTGTAGTTCTCGGGATTTCTTTCTGTAGGCCAGAGCTTCCTACTTGCAAAGGCAATAACTCTCTCTTTGCCTCCTTGCTTCTGGGACAATACAGCTCCCAGTCCCACGTTGCTGGCATCCGTGTATAGAATGAATGGTTGATGGTAATCAGGGTATGCCAGGATCTCTTCTCCCGTCAGTGCACATTTCAGCTTTTTGAAGGATTCTTCCTTCTCTTCACTCCACTGGAAAGGATTACGGGTTGCTGACTTTCTTGACTGTCCTACCAGGATGTCTTGCAGGGGAGCTGCTAGCTTCGTGAATCCACTGATAAATCTTCTATAATAGCCTACCAGGCCCAGGAATTGCCTCACTTCTTTCACGTTTGTAGGTCTTGGCCAATCCCTTATCACGATGACTTTATCAGAATCCGGTGCTACTCCCTCTGAACTCACGACATGTCCCAGGTACTGTAGCTTTGGTTTCAGAAGGTGGCATTTGGATGGCTTGATTTTCATGCCGTATCTGGATAAGGCTTCGATCACTTCTGCCAGGTCTTGTAGATGTTGCTCATATGTTTTGGAGTAGACTATGACGTCATCTAGGTACAGGAGGACAGTTTCAAAGTCCTTATGTCCTAGGCAGCTCTCCATCAGACGTTGGAAGGTCCCGAGTGCGTTGCAGAGTCCGAACGGCATACAATTAAACTCACAGAGGCCCATCGGCGTGGTAAACGCTGTCTTCTCCTTGTCGGCCTCGGCCACAGGAACCTGCCAGTACCTACTAGTCAGATCAAGGGTGGAAAAGTAGTTAGCAGATTTTAATGCAGCTAATGACTCCTCAATCCTAGTAATGGGTATGCGTCCTTATGGGTGATGCGATTAATCTGCCAGTAATCTACGCACATTCTCATGGTCTCGTCCTTCTTTTTAACTAGCACTAGAGGTGCTGCCCAGGGCAACAACTGTCTCTTATTACCCCTGCAGATTTCATTTCTCTGAGCATGTCTTTGATGGTTTGGTAGTGAGCGGGTGGTAATGGTCTATACCTCTCTTTTATAGGCTGATGGTTACCTGTGGGTATAGTGTGCTCTACCCCTTTAATTTGCCCAAAGTCTAACGGGTGTTTGCTGAATATCTGCTCATATTCTTTCACTACCTGGTATACTCCATTCTTGTGACGGGGAGGTGTATAACTGGTACCTACATGTAGCTTTTGGCACCAATCCTCCAGCTTTTCTCCTGAGCCATTGTCATCCGCCTGACTTGACGGGTCCAAGGACTCGACGGCTGTGATGTTATTATTATCAACCGTGTACAACTTAGCCATGGTAGCATACTTTGGTAGTGTGATCTCATCCTCTCCACAGTTTAATAGGCGTAATGGCACTCTTCCCCGGTGTGCCTCTACCACTCCTCTAGCTGTGAGTATAGTGGGTCTACTGTCTGAGTACACGGGTTCTACCAGGGCTTGATAGTCTCGCCCTTTAATGCCTATTGCGGCTCTACACGAGACCAACATTTCAGTTTTGGGAGGTATTACAATGGGGACTGGATCACTTACTCGTACACTGCCGATCTCACCTCCGGATATTTCTACCTGTTGCTTCAACATCAGGGCTTTGATCTCTTTGTGCAGAAGCCTCTGTTGTCCTGTTCCGGCAGTCTCGGTGATTTGCTGCACACACTTATCACTTCGGAAAAACATTTCTCAATTACATTCAATCCTAGCAGCATCACTGGCTCACGTTCTCGCGGTTAACATCTACGATTATAATACCCTGGTTCTGCAATTCTACCTTCCCAATCTGAATGGTCATTCCTCTGAACCCAACCTGTGGTATTAATTGTCCATTACTAACCCATATGTCCATTATAAAGTCAGTTGGAGCACTAGTAATTGAAGAATTAATGGCTAGCACTCAACTTGGTGAGGGTGACGGTGCCAGTGAAAAGGAACCAAAGATTCCACGTCGCTGTATATATATAGGAATCACTGCACACGTACGAGAGATTATGCTTTAGGTGAAAAGTTTATTTACAGTGTCACAAGCAACCGACACTGTAAATAAACTTTTCACCTAAACCATAATCTCTCGTACGTGTGGAGCACTAGTAATGTCTGAATCAGCCCAGTACCTTTTATATGGAACATGCGGAACATGTGGAATTAATGTTACCTGGGACCAGCAAGGCACTAAAGGGAATGCCATCCAACACGATAGGGATCACCGGCTGTCCTCCCACGAATCTGTCATACCAGGCTGAAGGACCTGTAGCGTCCATTCCTGGGGAGCGGCCCGTCTTCCCAGGGAATCGTTGTTTAAAGCACACTCTCGGGCAAGGTGACCTGGTTTCTGGCAACGGCGGCAAATGGGCTGTCCATCCAGTTGGTAGCGATCGCTGGGTCATCCTCTTGTTCCTTGGAATCTTTTGGGCCTCATCCACGGGACATCCTCTCTGCTGGTCGCTAACTCAATCTTGGGTGCAGGCTTGGATTCTCGCAGCTCCTTGATGACTTTGGCCATTGAGATGACGGTGTTTGTCAGGGCATCTAGCTTTTGATTGAGGCCGCATTGGAAATTGATTCCCCAGTTTCAGCAGCAGTTGCTGACATGGCAGATGTCGCTGGCGCTGCCAGTTGCTGAGGTGCTGCTGCAGGGTCCGGTACAGATGTTAATTCCCGGGGATCTTCTAGCTGCTGCAGACGAATGGCTCTGTCTTTCAACTCAGCAAATGTCATGTCAGGGTTCTGCAGAAGTATCATACTCAGCTGCCCTCTGTGGGAAGGGGATAGGAGGCCCTCTATGAATTGGTCAAGTAGCATTTTATCAGCTCCCGGGGCTAAAGCAGGTTCTGCCAGTTTAAGGGCTTTGAGTGCTTCTTGCAGATTTAAGGCAAAGTCTCTGGCACTCTCTTTAGGCTTCTGGTGGCATGCAAAGAACCTCATCTTAGCCCGGGTGTCAGCAGTAGATTCAAACGTTGTTTTCAGTCCAGCTACTAGATGCTATACAGTATTCTTATCTGTGTCCAGCCAGGACGCAACCTCCCGCCGTGCATTGCCCGTTAATTGTCCCATAATCATTCCTACACGCTGGGCATCAATGAGGGGATACATCACATAATATGCCTTGATCTTTTGCAAAAAGTCAGTAAGTGTATTAGGCTCACCGGAGTATTGGGGCAGCCACATTGCCCCTGGAGTATACGGCATCAGGAACGGCATGATAAGTGCTGTTCCTTGCGCCACTGCACCGCCGGGTGCTATCGCTTGATCCAGCGCTGCAGCTCCATTGGCTTCTCCGTCGCCATCTTGCGCATCGGGCTGCGACATCTTGTGCCCCCTTAGTTAACGTTCGCCCTCCTGTCTTCCACTTCCGTCCGGATGTCTCTGGGAGGTTCCGCGGTGCACCAGGGATCTTCTTCCCCACCGGATGTCGTCAGCACCAGGGAGGTGGCTGAGTTTGCGCCACTGTAGGGTACCGCCCCCTTTCTTTCCCGTGTGCCGTTGTAAAATGGCGGATTCTCAAAAATACAGTTCTGATGGTGCAGTTCAAAAACAGTTTTCACGTTAATCACGGCACACAATGCCCATTTTACCGGGCACAGTAGATCCTGTTTGTGATGCCAGGTTGTCGAACCCACTGGGACGGGGTACTCAGTACACAGTATGAGGAGTTACAAGGGGATGGCTGCAGCACAGTACGTGTAGTGAGGGGGGATTGGTGTGGCCACAGTATGGGGAGGGAGAGTGGATGGCTGCTGACACAGTATGAGTACTTAGAGGGGGATGGGTGTGAACACAGTAAGTGGAGTGAGGGAGGATGGCTGACGACACAGTATGGGGAGGAAGGGGATGGGTGTAGATACAGTATGTAGAGTGATAAAGGAATGAAGTAATGAAGAAAAAGTAGAGGATGAGAAAAATGTAAAGGGAAACAGAATAGAGATTGAGCATGTGTGGAGCTGTATGGAGAGGGGGCAGCATGAGGGACAGTATGTCGAGTTTGTGGAGTTTGATGAGGGAGAACAGTATAAACCGTCTGCAGTATAGGACACAGGGTATAGGATAGTGTGACCATGGAGCCCAGTATTGAAAGGAGAGGGCAGTGTGATGAAGGGGCAGTGTGGAGGGCATGCGCCAGAAGAGGGACAGTATATAAATCATATTTTGTGTCGGGAACAGTGAGGAGGAGCAATTATTTGTTCAGGGGCACAGTGTAGGGCAGATATTTTGACTCAGGAAATGTTGATCATTCTGCTATTTTTAAGGATATCATGTCAGGATGTGCTGCAAAAGACTAGATAAGATGGAAATCTGCTGAGACGAGCTGTGGATGTGAAAAGTCATCATGGTGTTTGGACAAGATGGAGAAGAGAAAGACATCCCCAATCAGAGGCAAGGTCATCTATAAGGTACCCTGATGTAAATGATTATTTGTGATAATGTTTCATTTTCATCAGTGCTGTGTTTCCTGTATGCTTTTAATAATGGCTGGTAACAACAGCTCCCAGTGTGTCCTTACCATTACTAATAATGTAGTAGGAGTTGTAGGCTCATGCAGCACAAATGTGTATGGGTCTGACCTGACATTACAATTGTTTTACCATGTACTGATGGGTGGTTCTGATGTTGAATTTTTGTACTGATGAGGGTTGTGATTTCGGTAATGATAGGGGTTCTATTTATGTACCTCTGGTGGGTCTGTTTATATATTTCTGTACTGATGAAGGTTTTGACATAGTGTTTCTGTATCTCTGGTGGGTCTGGTGATATATTTTTGTACTGATGAGGGTTTTGACTTTGTATTTCTGTACTGATAGGGGTTATATAGATGTATTTCTTTACCTCTGGTGGGTCTAGTGATGTATTTCTGTTATGATGGGGGTTATATGGATGTATTTCTGTACCTCTGGTTGGTCTGCTGTTGTATTTCTGTTCTGATGGGGATTATATGGGTGTATTTCAGTACCTCTAGTGGGTCTGGTGATGTAGTTTTGTGTTAATTCTTCTGATTCTGTACACATTTAGCAATCCACAACTTGGAAGCTTTCTTGATACATGGCTATCTTAATAAAGTGTTGTGTATTCTAACAAGTTAAGGGTTCTATGTATTTATTTGTTAGAAACATTAAAGGAGTTGTCGCAAACTTCTGATGAGTCTGCAATCACTCCGTGTGTCTCTATGTGACTGCAAAGTCTTTAAATATATCCCCGGCACACAATAAAAGAAGAGAGATGATTATCCTTTTTGTGTTTTTTATTTTTGAAGGTGTTTTTCACCTTCAAAAATAAAAAACACAAAAAGGATAATCATCTCTCTTCTTTTATTGTGTGCCGGGGATATATTTAAAGACTTTGTGGCCTATTTTTCCCTTGTGCACCTAAACGGTGGTCGAGCTATACTATATGCTCCCTGATCTATGTGACTGCAGACTTCTGAATTCTCACAGAGCGCACACTGCCTGGTGTCAGGATTGTCTGGTGCCGGCAGTGAGAGTGGAAGGTCACATAACCATAGGTATGCAATTTACATACATGCAGTCACGTGCTGACTAGACATGTGAGGCTTCGATCAATTAAATGAATTGAGCGAGGCTGGACACGTCTAGTCAGAATGTGACCAGAAGTTTATAAATCGCATACTTCTGTTCACATGACTGTCAAATCTTACCATTGCACGTGTCATGAGAATTCAAATTCAGAGGCCTGCAGTTAGCTAGACTTTCATCTCAAACCTGGACAAGCCCTTTAATTATAACATTAAACACCTTAGCCCACTCCTAACAACGTCTAATATACTCACTGTCAGAAACAGCTCTTGCTGGTTTCAGCAGTCACTGTACCTATAAGTGCTAAAATCGCATATGGATGATTGGTCACATGACATCTCCTGAGACCACTGGGGGGGCCCCAAACTGAACTCTTGCCCCGGGTGCCAGAAAATCTAGATACACCTCTGCTCACTCAATATGGCAATAGTCTCTTATCTCTGCGACACAAAGAAATTACTCCCGAGAGCTGTTGTTGTGAGGCCGGCCTTCCACTCCTGGAAGGTACTTCTTGAGAAGTTGCGTAGGAGTCATCCAACAGCACCTATGTCCTGGATGTCTATAGACATCTTGAGACATCTTTCCGCTCAAATAAAGATTGATACTTGGAAGGCGGCTGGAGCTCAGAACGTCTCGGACATTATTGATGACAAAAATATCCTGGTTCTGTTTCAAGTTTTACAAAAGAGATATGCCCTTCAAGACATAGAAATTAATACATGGCGACATATAGGAGAGTTATTTGAGAAGCGCAATGTAAACCTCTTCCTACCAAAGAATATAATTGAGATGTTACAGTATCCCAGGAACCAACTCTTTTGGAAAATATGTGCCATCTATACCCAATTCAATCAAGACAACTCTTTAATTAAGTCATCGTATATTGAGGCGTGGGAAAGAGAACTACATGTTAAAATCTCGATTGAAGAAATGCAAAAAATCTTAGAATATCTATATAAGTCTATTCCATGTATTCCTTTGATAGAGACACTACTAGATAGTACCTTACCCCTATTAGACTCCACATGATAAAAGAACAAAATTCTTCCCTTTGCTGGAGAGAATATGGACATGTGGGGACTCTAAAACATGTGTTTTGGGGATGTAAACCTCTCAGAAACTTTTGGAAACAAATTCAACATGTGGTGCCCCTGCGACCAGGAGGCCACATAGGGAACTGCAGCCAGGTAAGAAAGGAAGACATTTTCAACCACAAACACCCTCACAGACATGCCACACACCACTAGAGGGCAGCACCCAACCTGGAGCCCGGAACTCTAGGCGGGCAAGGGGTGGTGGGTTTAGAGAACAGTGGGTGGGACAGCATGCAGGTCAGGTGACAGACGGTAGAAATAGAGGAAGGCGCCAGTAGGCCGAGGGTGCCGAGCAGCCAAGACGAGAAGTAGGCCGGAATAGGCTGAGCAGTAAAAACCAGCTGCAGGCTGAGAAGCACAGAAAGAGCTGAAAAGACTGGAGTAGGACACAGTGAGGCGAGCAGAAAGAAGGAAACACACATTCTGGAGGAGTGGGGCTGATGGGATGCAGAATCCAAAGTGCCAGTGAAACTACGGAGAGAAAGCACAGCCATAGCCAGCACCCCAGGAGTGTGAGGACAGAGAGGACCAGCAGCACTGGGTCCTAGGAATACGGCAGCACTGACCAACTCCCGGCGGAGTAGCCTTCCATATAGAAACCTGAGTCACACGGGTCAGGAGGGAGCCTGATAGAGCCTTGCAAGGAAAGGACTATTGGGGGCTAGGCTAGAAGTAGAGTGTTGGCTCTGAAGGGGACCAACGATTTACCCGGTTTCCCCAGATTCACCGACGGGGAGCTCTAACTCCAAGTTGGAGTTCCCCTCGAAAAGGACAGGTAGCTCAGTGGTGACCACGAGGACTCACAGGGATTCGAGCTACCGCTATACTGTCCAGAGACACACAAGGAGAGAGAGAGAGAATAAAGCCTGGAAAGGACAAGAGAAAGAGTGAGGGGTCACAGAGAGTAGCAACCTGGCTGCAGGGAGTAGAAAGGAACCCGGAGGGGAAAGTCTGTAACCCGTGTAAGAACTGAACTGTAACTGAACTGCTGTACTGAAAGAACTGCAAAGTAAACACGGTGAACCCTGCTTTTGACTCCCTTGTATGATTATCTGCAGACAGAACTGTATAAACACTTTGCTCCCTTTCCCGCGAACGATTCCTTCCAGCAGGACAACAGAGAGATCCCACCTGGAGAGCCACAGCCTGTCAGCTCCGGGCACTGGCTGGAAGAAGGCTGCAGCAGCAGGAAAGTAAGTGAACTGCATTTATCACAACCAACAATCATACACTTTAACCATCACTGCCCCGGGGAACCCAACTCTACCCTCGGAGAGCTATTCCATCTACAGCTGCCTAACATCATCGCCGGAGGTTCTGCAGCAGCGGTGGTCCCATTACTGACCACAAACCGTGGGTGGTGTCACGACAAACATTTATCCCTTGTACATATTCCCTTTTACTTGTATGGGCCCGGGACACGGTCCGGACCAGGACCTCCGTGACATCTCCGTGACAGCACCGAGTACCCCGTCCCAGTGGGTGCGACAAACACATTATCCTTAATATTACGGGGGTGACAATTAATCTTACTCTGCAACTGGAACTCCATCTAGTGGGTATAGATACCTTTCCCAAACAACATAGATATATCATTATTCATATACTGCTAGCTGCAAATACCACTTGCTTCTCATTGGAGGGATGCCTCCCCCCATTGGTCCAGGAAACAATAGTTAAACTTGCAGGTCACAAAGCTTGCAAGTGCTCCTTTCTTAGAAACAATCTTTTACACAAATATTTACCTAATGGGAGCACTGGGATTCCTACTGGGCATCATTTCACTAGACTCAGGCAGTTATTTAATAACACCCCTGTCATCTATTTATCATTTAATGTTAATTTAGAGAGACGATACTGACAGGACATTACAATTAACCAACCAACATTATATGTCATTATATATCATTTATTGACTTCCAGAAGATTTGTATAGTTTACTCTGTGCTTTATTTTATTTAAGTTTCTTTTCTTTTTTCCTTTTTGTAACAATATATCTGAGTTCTGCCATTTGCTATTTATCTGCATGTATACTTAAAGTCATATGAAAAAGTTTGGGCAACCCTCTTAATCTTAGGGCCCTTTCACATCAGCGTTTTTTTCAAATCGTGGCCATACAAAGTATAGGCGGACTTGCGGCAGGTGCGGCAAGTGCGGTTTTGGCACTTGCGGCAGGTGTGGCCGCGAAAAAAAACGCGGCTGACAGCATTTTTTTCGCGGCCGCACCTGCCGCAAGTGCCAAAACCGCACTTGCCTCACCTGCCGCACCTGCCGCAAGTCTGCCTATACCTTGTATGGCGTTTACCGCAACCGTGCCGCAAGTGCAGCCGGTATGCGGTAATCGCGGCAGATGCGGTTTTTTCACCGCATCTGCCGCGATTTTAAGAAAACGCTGATGTGAAAGGGCCCTTACTTCTTTTTTTTTTTTAAATAGTTTTTTTTGTAACAGCTTTTTCAGTGTGATATATGTAATAACTGATGGACACAGTAATATTTCAGGACTTAAATGAGGTTTATTGTACTAACCGAAAATGTGAAATATGCATTATTTCAAAAATTGACAGGTGCAAAAGTATGGGCATTAATATTTAGTAGATCCACCTTTTGCAAAAATAACAGCCTCTAGTCACTTCCTGTATCTGTTACTGAGTTCCTGGATTCTGGATGAAGGTATTTTTGACCATTCCTCTTTACAAAACAATTCCAGTTCAGTTAAGTTTGATGGTCGGCGAGCATCTCACAGATGTTCAATGATATTCAGGTCTGGGGACTGGGATGGCCATTCCAGAACATTGTAATTGTTCCTCTGCATGAATGCCTGAGTAGATTTGTAGCGTGTTTTAAATCATTGTCTTGCTGAAAGATCCATCCCCGGCGTAACTTCAAATTTGACCCTGATTCTTGAACATTATTCTCAAGAATCTGCTGATACTAACCCTCAACTTTAACAAGATTCCCGGTTCCGTCATTGGCCACACAGCCCCAAAGCATGATGGACCCTCCCCCAAATTTAACAGTGGGTAGCACGTGTTTTTCTTGGAATGCTGTGTTTTTGTGGCGCCATGCACAACGCCTTGTTGTATGACCAAACAACTCAATCTTTGTTTCATCAGTCCACAGGACCTTCTTCCAAGATGAAACTGGCTTGTCCAAATGTGCTTTTGCATACCTCAGGTGACTCTGTTTGTGGTGTGCATGCAGAAATGGCTTCTTTCGCATCACTCTCCCATACAGCTTCTCCTTTTGCAGTGTGCGCTATATTGTTGACCCATGCACAGTGACACCATCTGCAGCAAGATGTGAATTGTTCTTGACTGTTCTCACCATTCTTCTTCTCTGCCTTTCTGATATTTTTGTTGGCCTGCCACTTCTGGCCTTTAGAAGAACTGTCCCTGTGGGCTTCCATTTCCTTACTATGTTCCTCACAGTGGAAACTGACAGGTTAAATCTCTGAGACAACTTTTTGTATTCTTCCCCTGAACAACTATGTTGAACAATCTTTTTTTTCAGATCATTTGAGAGCTGTTTTGAGGAGCCCATGATGCCACTCCTCAGAGAAGATGCAACTAGGAGAACAACTTGCAAGTGGACACCTGAAATAGCTTTTCTCATGATTGGATACACCGGGCTATGAAGTACAAAGCTCAATGAGGTTACCAAAACCAATTTAGTGGTTCAGTAAGTCACTAAAAAGTAATTAGGAGTATTCAAATCATGAAAATCAGAAGGGTGCCCATACTTTTGCACCTGTCAATTTTTCAAATAATTCATATTTCACATTTTCAGTTAGTACAATAAACCTCATTTCAATCCTGAAATATTACTGTGTCCATCAGTTATTACATATATCACACTGAAATAGCTTTTGCAAAAAAACAATTAAAAAAAAAAAAAAAAAAAAGAGTAAGATTAAGAGGGGACTGAGTCATATGAAAAAGTTTGGGCACCCCTCTTAATCTTACTCTTTTTTTTTTTTTTTTTTTTAAATAGTTTTTTTGCAACAGTGTGATATATGTAGTAACTGATGGACACAGTAATATTTTAGGATTAAAAGGAGGTTTATTGTACTAACCGAAAATGTGAAATATGCATTATTTCAAAAATTGACAGGTGCAAAAGTATGGGCACCTCAACAGAAAAGTGACATTAATATTTAGTAGATGCGCCTTTGCAAAAAAACAGCCTCTAGTTGCTTCCTGTAGCTGTCAATGAGTTCCTGGATCCTGGATGAAGGTATTTTTGACCATTTCTCTTTACAAAACAATTCCAGTTCAGTTAAGCTTGATGGTCGCCGAACATGGACAGCCCGCTTCAAAACATTCCACAGATGTTCAATGATATTCAGGTCTGGGGACTTGGATGGCCATTCCAGAACATTGTACATTACAGTACATGTATAGCAGCACTATAGTAGATGGCGGTACATTACAGTACATGTATAGCAGCGCAATGGTATATGGTGGTACATTACAGTACATGTACAGCAGCACTATGGTATATAGCGGTGCATTACATTACATGTATAGCAACGCTATGGTTTATGGCGGTACATTACATTACATGTATAGCAGCGCTATTGTATATGGCGGTACATTACAGTACATGTATAGGAGCACTATAGTATATGGTGGTACATTACAGTACATGTATAGCAGCACTATGGTATATGGCGGTACATTACAGTACATGTATAGCAGCACTATGGTATATGGCGGTACATTACATTACATGTATAGCAGCGCTATGGTTTATAGCGGTACATTACATTACATGTATAGTACCGCTATAGTATATGGCGGTACATTACAGTACATGTATAGCAGCGCTATGGTATATGGTGGTACATTACAGTACATGTATAGCAGCACTACAGTATATGGTGGTACATTACAGTACATGTATAGTAGCGCTATGGTATATTGCGGTACATTACAGTACATGTATAGCAGCACTATGGTATATGGCGATACTCCGCTGCCCGCGGCCCCCCGCTCCTCCACAGTAAAAGTAAAAAAAATTCTCAGTGAGGATACTCACCTATCCACCGGCTCGCTCCACTTCTATCTTCTAGGTCCTACAGGCCTTTAGGACCTGTTGTTGCCTGGGAAACCGATCAGCTGATCGGTCACATGACCGCTAACTGCCGGGGGGGCAGGATGGAGCAGAGGGGCAAGATGGTGGCTGGTGGGGGCAGGATGGTGGCAAGCGGGAAGGGATGGAGCCGGAGGGAGTGGAGCAAGTGGGGCAGGATGGTGGAGCGGGGCAGGATGGAGCCAGAAGGAGCCGATGGAGCCGAGGAGCAGGTGGTGGGGGGTAGGGTTGGATGGTGGGAGCGGGCAGGATGGAGTGAGCAGGGCAGGATGGAGCGAGCGGGACAAAATGGAGCCCGCGGAGCAGGATGGTGGCGGGGGAGCAGGATGGTGGCGGGGGAGTAGGATGGTGGCGAGCGGGGCAGGATGGAGCGAGCGGGCAGAATGGAGCCCGCGGAGCGGGATGGTGGCGGGGGAGCAGGATGGTGGCAGGGGAGCAGGATGGTGGCGGAGAAGTAGGATGGTGGCGAGCTGGGCAGGATGGAGCGAGCGGGGCAGGATGGAGCTGGCGGGGCAGGATGGAGCCGGCGGGCAGGATGGAGCTGGTGGGGCAGGATGGTGGGAGCGGGGCAGGATGGAGCAAGCGGGGCAGGATGGAGCAAGCGGGCCAGGATGGAGCCGGAGGAGCAGGATGGTGGCGGGGTGGGCAGGATGGAATGAGGACAGATGGTAGCGAGCAAGGCAGGATGGATCAAGCGGGGCAGGATGGTGGCAGGGAGGCAGGATGGTGGCGGGGGCAGGATGGAGTGAGCGGGAAGGATGGAGCGAGCAGGGCAGGAAGGAGCGAGCGGGGCAGGATGGTGGTGGAGGGCAGGATGGTGGCGAGCGGGGCAGGATGAAGCGAGCAGGGCAGGATGGAGCGAGCTGGGCAGGATGGAGCGAGCTGGGCAGGATGGTGGCGGGGGGCAGGATTGTGGCGGAGGGGCAGGATGGAGCGAGCAGGGCAGGATGGAGCAAGCGGGGCAGGATGGAGCGAGCAGGGCTGGATGGAGCCGGCGGAGCAGGATGGTGGCAGGGGCAGGATAGTGGCGGGGGGCAGGATAGAGCGAGCAGGGCAGGATGGAGCGAGCGGGGCAGAATGGAGCCCGCGGAGCAGGATGGTGGTGGGGGAGTAGGATGGTGGCGAGCGGGCAGGATGGAGCGAGCGGAGCAGAATGGAGCCCGCGCAGCAGGATGGTTGCGGGGGAGCAGGATGGTGGCAGGGGAGCAGGATGGTGGCGGAGGAGTAGGATGTTGGCGAGCTGGGCAGGATGGAGCGAGCAGGGCAGGATGGAGCGAGCGGGCAGGATGGAGCCGGTGGGCAGGATGGAGCCGGCGGGGCAGGATGGAGCTGGTGGGGCAGGATGGTGGGAGCGGGGCAGGATGGAGCAAGCGGGGCAGGATGGAGCGAGCGGGGCAGGATGGAGCCGGAGAAGCAGGATGGTGGTGGGGCTGGGCAGGATGGGGGAGGACAGGATGGTAGCGAGCAAGGCAGGATGGAGCGAGCGGGGCAGGATGGTGGCAGGGAGGCAGGATGGTGGCGGGGGGCAGGATGGAGCGAGCAGGGCAGGATGGTGGCGAGTGGAGCAGGATGGAGCGAGCAGGACTAAAAGGAGCGAGCGGGGCAGGATGGTGGTGGAGGGCAGGATGGTGGCGAGCGGGGCAGGATGGAGCGAGCAGGGCAGGATGGAGCGAGCTGGGCAGGATGGAGCGAGCTGGGCAGAATGGAGCTTGCGGGGCAGGATGGAGCCGGCGGGGCAGGATGGTCGGAGCGGGGCAGGATGGAGCGAGCAGGGCAGAATGGAGCGAGCTGGGCAGGATGGAGCCGACGGAGCAGGATGGTGGTGGGGGAGCACGATGGTGGCGGGGGAGTAGGATGGTGGCGAGCGGGGCAGGATGGAACAAGCGGGGCAGGATGGAGCCGGCGGAGCAGGTTGGTGGGAGCGGGGCAGGATGGAGCCAGAGGAGCAGGATGGTGGCAGGGGGGGCAGGATGGGGGGAAGGCAGGATGGTGGTGAGCGGGGCAGGATGCAGCGAGCGGGGCAGGATGGTGGTGGGGGCAGGATGGTGGCAGGGGCAGGATGGAGCGAGCGAGGCAGGATGGAGCGAGCGAGCGAGGCAGAATGGTAGCTAGCGGGGCAGGATGCTGACAAGCGGGGAAGGATGAAGAGAGCAGGGCAGGATGGAGCAAGCAAGGCAGGATGGTGCCGGGGGGCAGGATGGAGCGAGTGGGGCAGGATGGAGCTAGCGGAGCAGGATGGTGGCAGGGGCAGGATGGAGCGAGTGGGGCATAATTTAGCCGGCGGAGCAGGATGGTGGCGGGGAAGCAGGATGGTGGCGGGGGAGCAGGATGGTGGCGGGGGAGTAGAATGTTGGCGAGCGGGGCAGGATGGAGCAAGCAAGGCAGGATGGTGGCGGGGGGCAGGATGGAGCGAGCGGGCAGGATGGTGGTGAGCGGGGCAGGATGGAGCGAGCGGGGCAGGATGGTGGCAGGATGGTGGCCGGGGCAGGATGGAGCGAGGGGGGCAGGATGCAGCGAGCGGGGCAGAATGGAGCCGGCGGAGCAGGAGTATGGTGGGGGAGCAGGATGGTGGCGGGGGAGTAGGATGTTGGCAAGCAGGACAGGATGGAGCGAGTGAGGCAAGATGGTGGCAGGGGGGCAGGATGGAGCGAGCGGGGCAGGATGGTGGCGAGCGGGGCAAGATGGTGGCGGGGGCAGGATGGAGCGAGCGAGGCAGGATGGAGCCGGCGGAGCAGAATCGTGGTGGGGAGCAGGATGGTGGCGGGTGAGCAGGATGGTGGCGGTGGAGCAGGATGGGTGGCGGGGAGCAGGATGGTGGCGAGCGGGGCAGGATGGAGTCAGTGGGGCAGGATGGAGCTGGCGGGGGCAGAATAGAGCCGGTGGGGAAGGATACAGCCGGCGCGGGCAGGATGGTGGCGAGCGGGGCAGGATGGAGCGAGCGGGGCAGGATGGAGCCAGAGGGGCAGGATGGAGCTGGTAGGGGCAAAATGGAGCCGGCGGGGGCAGGATGGAGCTGGCCGGGCAGGATTGTGGGGGGGGCAGGATGGTGGCGAGCGGGGCAGGATGGAGCCAGCGGGGCAGGATGGAGCTGGCGGGGGGCAGGATGGAGCAAGCGGGGCAGGATGGAGCAAGCAGGGCTGGATGAGCCGGTTATGCAGGATGGTGGCGGGGGGGCAGGATGGTGGCAGGGAGGTGGGGGGCAGGATGGTGGCGAGCGTGGCAGGATGAAGCTGGCAGCGCAGGATGGAGCCAGTGGGGGACACAGGATGGATGCAGGGGGGCAGGATGGAGCCGGCGGGGGGCAGGATGGAGTCGGGGGGGGGCAGGATGGAGCCAGGGGGGGGAACAGGATGGAACCGGCGGGGGGGACAGAATGGTGCCGGCGGGAGGGGGCAGGATGGTGCCGGCAAGGGGGGCAGGATGGTACCGGCGGGGGGCAGGATGGTTGCAGGGGGGGCAGGATGGTTGCAGGGGGGAACAGGATGGTGGGGGGGCAGGATGGAGCCGGCGGGGGGGGCAGGATGGAGCTAGCGGGCGAGAAAGGATGGAGCCGGCGGGGTGGGCAAGATGGAGCCGGCGGGGGGGCAGGATGGTGGCGGCGGGGGGTGAAAGGTTGGAGCCAGTGGGGGGGCAGGATGGAGTCGGGGGGGGGAGAATGTGAGAATACTCACCCGTCCACCTCCATCTTGAAGCTCCCATGGCAGGACCTGTTGTTGCCTGGGAAACCGATTAGCTGATCGGTTTCCCAGGCAATGACAGGTCCTCAAGCCCTCAGGAAGCTAGAAGTCGGAGGTGGAGCAGCGAGCCGGCGGAGGGTAAGTATCCTTATGGGATTTTTTAATTTTGATCACTGTGGAGGTGCGGGGGGGCCGTGGGGAGCAGGGGGCGGGGCATGAGGAACTGGGGGGGCAGGAGGAGCGGGGGGGCATGAGGAACGGCGGGGGCAGGAAGAGAGGGGGGCCACGGGGAGCTGGGGGGCAGAGGGAGGCCGCAGGGCGGGTGCCGCGAGGAGCAGAGGTGGGCGGGAGAGGCAGGAGGAGCAGAGGGGGGCAGAAAGAGCGGTGGTGCCATGGGGAGCGGGGGCAGGAGGTGCAGGTGGGGCTGTGGGTAGAGCTGCCGCTGCGGACGTGTATCCCGGTGACAGCCGGGCTGCCAATAGGCCCGAAATTCTAATTTTGAATTCTCGCGCCTATTTGCATAGTCTGCGCTCATTGGCGCCTGCCTCCGGCGGGCACCAATGAGCTGCCTCTATCTGGCGCGCGATTTCAGTGACAGACACACTCAAAAAACCCTTAGACAATTACATAATAGATATTAATCTTAGCACTACTTTAATAGAGCATTAGATATATTAAACTACAACAATAGGGTATTACACTTACAAAAACATAATATTAAAAGACATCTCACTCCTCTGATTATATATTAGACTATATCTAAATGGTCTCTTTAGGATGCTGTAATAAACTTAATGACCAGTGGTCCCTATGTTCATATATTCATCTATAATAATAGGACTCGAATCACTAACCGCATTTGTCTCAGAGTAGGTTAACTTCATTAGAGGAAATAATTATCATCCAGAGCTGCCACCAAAGAGACCATTCTGCAAAGGAGATGAAGTATTGTCCTGCACATAAACCATGGTTTTCTTGAAAAATGCTGACTTCTAGATAGAAGGTATCACTGTTTGAAGAAAGTGTCTTCTAAAAACTGGCAGTAAATTTGGGAGTTGACTTTGAATCCATCTTCAACCCGAAAAAAAGTCCAGTTAGCTGAAATGCAAAGATACCGGCCTACAACAGTACTCAATCTCCATCCTACCGACGACTGAATCAAAGTGAAGGTCTGTGATCATTATCGATCCACTCACAGGTCAATCCACCTGGTTCATCAAGCGTAACTCTCTTCAGTCTATTAAACCTTTGACAAAACTGTCTTCTAATATTTCTTGGCGAAGTATTAATGTTTCAACTTATCTGTCTTGTTCAATGTTGGTCGGGTTTCAGCCTTTCAATACATTGGCCATGTCTCATAGCATCTCAGTCCTGTAATATTACAGCTTTGGAGGATAATGAGTTCCTAGTTACTTCACAACTGATTCTTTCAAAGCTTTAGCCATTAATGAGCATTTCTTTTTCTCAACACATTTTGGTTGCCCTGTTTTCTATTTAAAACAAAACATTTGATGGTTCTATGATCATGCCCAAATATCTTGACAATTTCAAGAGAGTAACATCTCTCTGCATAACTTTTATGGTGGGTTTACACGCCGCGATATCGGCGTCCAACTCCGACCCAACTCCGACAAAAAGTCACGTGGGTCGCGAGTTGGACCCAATATCGTGTGCGCGTTGTACTGTTTTAGCATCCAACGCGATGCTGGAACGATGCCAAAACGATATCGGAGTTGAATAGCAGAGCTATTCAACTCCCCGATATCGCAAGGCCGTTGTAGCAGCATCGCAGCGTGTGACAGCCCAACTCCGATGCGTACTCGCACCTCACCCATTAACTCCCATGTTAAATGGTCGTTACTGGGTTGGTGGGCGTACACATCGGAGGGACGTTGTTTCCCGATATCGCAGCGTGTAAACCGGCGATGCGATATCGGGAAAAGTGCTCCCAAAATGCGCGCTCCCGCGGCGTTGTATGCGATATCAGGACGATATCGCTACGTGTAACCCCACCATTACAGATTTTTCACTTTTCAGAGTAAATGGCTTTTATTGGCTCTTTTTGCCTGAGGAAAGCAAGATGCTTAACAATTCTTTACCACTGAATAAAGGCGGTTGATATCCTTAGAACACACTCTACCTCATTATACACATTTACATCACTTAATATGTTTCAAACCAATAAGAAGTGAAGATTATATCGCTTGAAGTTGGAAAATATACATACAACTGATAAAATGGTCATACTCTGCATATGATTTGTGGAAATATTAAACATTAGAGATGAGACAATGTTTTTAGAATTTGAATTCACCAACTTCACTTAATTTTTATTTATAAATTTGATTTGTGATATGTCAGTTTAATTCAAATCAAAAGTACTGGAAAGCCTCCAACTGCCATAAAAAGATGTCTATGATAATGTGAGGCATGTGTGGACACAGACAAAAGGGCGCCACTGAACGAAATGTTATAATAATGCACAAATCCCCTTGATTTGCTTTATGGCTTCACAGGTTGCACTAAGGATATATCCGCCCCTGCTCTGAGGTCTTCTATGTTTGTGTCCAACCTATTTCAAGTCACCTTAATATTTTTGACGATGAGTAAACAGATGGTAAAAGGTAATAAACCATAGTCTGTTTAATAACACACTTAAGCTTTTTATGTTAAAAAACATTCCAAAATATGGAAGTGTTCAGTGTATATGGAAGAAGCCATGGCTTTTCTACAAATAATGATCCAAAACATTGTTCCTTTTGGGGGAGTAACAACTAGTTTGGTGTTTATAAAGTGTCGAAGCAATCATTTGGCTTCTCTTAGCAGTCAAAAAATCATTGATTTTCAATTTTTGTGATACAGTCATATGAAAAAGTTTGGGCACCCCTATTAACCTTACTCTTTTTTTAAAAAAAATTGTTTTTTTGCAACAGCTATTTCACTGTGATATTTGTAATAACTGATGGACACAGTAATATTTCATGATTGAAATGAGGTTTATTGTACTAACCGAAAATGTGAAATATGCATTATTTCAAAAATTGACAGGTGCAAAAGTATGGCCACCTCAACAGAAAAGTGACATTAATATTTAGTAGATCAACCTTTTAATGAGTTCCTGGATCCTGGATGAAGATATTTTTGACCATTCCTCTTTACAAAACAATTCCAGTTCAGTTAAATTTAATGGTCGCTGAGCATGGACAGCCCACTTCAAAACATCCCACAGATGTTCAATGATATTCAGGTCTGGGGACTGGGATGGCCTTTCCAGAACATTGTAATTGTTCCTCTGCATGAATGCCTGAGTAGATTTGAAGCGGTGTTTTGGATCATTGTCTTGCTGAAAGATCCATCCCCGGCGTAACTTCAACTTTGACACTGATTCTTGAACATTATTCTCAAGAATCTGCTGATACTGAGTGGAATCCATGTGACCCTCAACTTTAACATGATTCCTGGTGCCATCATTGGCCACACAGCCCCAAAGCATGATGGACCCTCCCCCAAATTTGACAGTGGGTAGCAAGTGTTTTTCTTGGAATGATGTGTTTTTGTGGCGCCATGCATAACGCATTATTGTATGACCAAACAACTCAATCTTTGTTTCATCAGTCCACATGACCTTCTTCCAAAATGAAACTGGCTTGTCCAAATGTGCTTTTGCATACCTCAGGCAACTCTTTGTGGCGTGCATGCAGAAACAGCTTCTTTTGCATCACTCTCCCATACAGCTTTTTCTTGTGCAGTGTGCGCTGTATTGTTGACCGATGCACAGTGACACAATCTGCAGCAAAATGATGCTGCAGGTCTTTGGAGGTGGTCTGTGGATTGTTCTTGACTGTTCTCACCATTCTTCTTCTCTGCCTTTCTGATATTTTTGTTGGCCTGCCACTTCTGGCCTTTACAAGAACTGTCCCTGTGGTCTTCCATTTCCTTACTATGCTCCTCACAGTGGAAACTGACAGGTTAAATCTCTGAGACAACTTTTTGTATTCTTCCCCTGAACAACTATGTTGAACAATCTTTTTTTTCAGATCATTTGTTTTGAGGAGCCCATGATGCCACTCCTCAGAGAAGATGCAACTAGGAGAACAACTTGCAAGTGGACACCTGAAATAGCTTTTCTCATGATTGGATACACCGGGCTATGAAGTACAAAGCTCAATGAGGTTACCAAACCAATTTAGTGCTTCAGTAAGTCAGTAAAAAGTAGTTAGGAGTATTCAAATCATGAAAATCAGAAGGGTTCCCATACTTTTGCACCTGTCAATTTTTGAAATAATGCATATTTCACATTTTCGTTTAGTACAATAAACCTCATTTCAATTCTGAAATATTAATGTGTCCATCAGTTATTACATATATCACAGTGAAATAACTGTTGCAAAAAAATAATTTAAAAAAAAAGAGTAAGATTAAGAGGGATGCCCAAACTTTTTCATATGACTGTATATATATCTACTATATAATTGCCTAATGGCCACTTTCGTCTGAGGCCGAAATCGCGAGCCACAGATGGAAGAGGCAAGTATGCAAAAGAGCCGCGGTGCGCAAATTCAAAGTTCGTGCTCCGCGTGGCTCTCCTCCCGAGCTCCCTGTGGCCCCGCCGCTCCTCCTGGCCTCCGCTCCTTCATAGTAAAAGTAAAAATTAAAAAATCCTCAGTGAGGATACTCACCTGTCCGCCGGCTCGCTCCGACCCCTGGCACCGTTACTCGCCGCCTCCCCCCTCGCCTCCCGCTGTTCTCACTGGTCTTCTCCAGCTAGCTACAGAGTCACACTCTGTAGTAAGCGGTCATGTGACAGGGCGGGCTGTCACATCCTGCCCCCCACCTTCATCCTGCCCCTGCCTCCATCCTGCTAACCTGGCTCCATGCTGCCCCCCTGCCTCCATCCTGCCCCCCCACCTCCATCCTGCCCCCCCGCATCCATCCTGCCCCCCCAGCTCCATCCTGCCCCCCTGCCACCATCCTCCCCGGCTCGCTCCATCCTGCCCAGCTCACTCTATTCTGCCCTGATCGCTCCATCCTGCCCCCGCCACCATCCTGCCCCCCTGCCACCATCCTGCCCCCTCCGGCTCCTTCCTGCCCACCCCGGCTCCATCCTGCCCCCCCCCTAAGCTCCATCCTGTCCTTTCCTGCCACCATCCTGCCCCCATGCTCCATCCTGCCCCCCCGGCTCCATCCTGCCCCCGGCTCCATCCTACTCGCCACATCCATCCTGCCCCCCCGCCTCTATCCTGCCCCGCTCACTCCATCCAGCCCTCCCCGCCTCCATCCTGCCCACCCGCCTCCATCCTGCCCCTCGCCAGCATTCTGCCCTGCCGCCTCCATCCTGCCCCCCCACCTCCATCCTGCCCCCCGCCACCATCCTACCCCGCCGGCTCCATCCTGCCCCACCACCATCCTGCGACCAATCAGAATAGCGGCGCGCTGTATGGCGCCATACTTCAAATACACTGTACTCAGTGTATTTCAAATATGGTGGCATAGCGCCTGCCGCTATTCTGATTGGTCGGCGCGCTGAACGCGGCGACCAATCAGAATAGTGGCACGCGCAATGCCGCCATATTTTAAATACACTGTAGTCAGTGTATTTGAAGTATGGCGCCATACAGCGCGCCGCTATTCTGATTGGTCGGCGCGCTGAACGCGGCGACCAATCAGAATAGCGGCGCGCTGTATGGCGCCATACTTCAAGTACACTGTACTCAGTGTATTTCAAATATGGCGGCATAGCGCGCGCCGCTATTCTGATTGGTCGGCGCGCTGAACGCGACGACCAATCAGAATAGCGGCGCGCGCAATGCCGCCATATTTGAAATACACTGTAGTCAGTGTATTTTAAGTATGGCACCATACAGCGCGCCTATTCAGATTGGTCGCCGCGTTCAGCAAGGCGCTACATTTGAAATCAAAACTCCTCGCTGTATTTCTAAGCTTGCGCCGTGCGTGGCTGCTCTGATTGGTCCGCGCGATTCGCGCCCATCCAATCAGATTTGCGGATCGTGGCAAGGCGCGAGGTTTGAAATTCTGTGACGACTTTGCTTTCTCCTCACACTGCTGTACCGCGGATCGTTTGAAAAGCCCGCCATTTTACCTCAGTTGCCTCAGCCATGGTTTCTGCCTCTCTGCAGTCCTCCTCTGCGTGACAGCCTCCATCTTCTCTACCCTGCCTGTGACCACCATTTTGCCTCTCTGCAGTCCTGGACTCCATCTCATATACTGTGGTTTGACTTTTACAGCTCTTTTCCCTGAATACTGTGTATAAGATAGAGTTGGTTAATGACTGCATAACCTTTTAATATAGCTCTGGACTATTAATTCTTATACATAAGTGCCTCTATTAGCCTCCATCTTTAGTACGCTGCCTGTGTCCACCATTTTGTCTACGCTGCCTGCCCACGGTGCTGCGATGACCACTCGGAGCCACTGCACTCGCTGTGATGACCACTCTGAGCCAACGCACTCACTGCTAACCACTGAGCCACCGCACTCACTGCTAACCACTGAGCCACCGCACTCACTGCTAACCACTGAGCCACCGCACTCATTGCTAACCACTGAGCCACCACACTCACAGCTAACCACTGAGCCACCGCACTCACTGCTAACCACTGAGCCACCGCACAGTGATAACCACTGAGCCACCGCGCAGTGATAACCACTGAGCCACCGCGCAGTGCTAACTACTGAGCTACTGCGCAGTGCTAACCACTGAGCCACCGCGCAGTGCTAACCACTGAGCCACCGTATACTCTGCTACCCACTGAGCCACCTGTATACACACAATTCATTTCACCGCACTCCCCTAACTATTAGTAAATAATCTATGTATGGATTCTAGACTACCCGATTCTTTAGAATCGGGCTGCCATCTAGTAGTTGTAATAATTTAATAGTGTGAATGTGGTGAACCTGCCATATTAAGACCATGTGAACACACTATGGTTTTGGTGCGTTTTTCTGCGAGAAGATGAAGAATTGGTGCAGACAGTTTCTGCACCAATTACTAAGCGTGCGCACTAGGGTGTTTACATTCTTTGACCGATTTAATATAAAAACAGATTTCCTAAGACAAAATCCAAACACCTGGCCTCAAAATAATGACTTCCAAGAAGGATTGAAAATTGTCAAAACAATAAAAGTAGTTAATGATATGGCTGAGCGTGGTGTTAAATTAATAACCGACTTTAACGACCTTCTGACAAAAGATGAAGAACAAAAGCAATATGTCCTGCATGTTGTAAGCAAATGCCGAGCATTATATTCTGACATTTCAAAAACTACTTTAACAAAAGCTCTAGAATAGATTAGATAACTATGTAAAATTATCAACTCATGTAGGTACTACGTCTGTGTCTTTTCTGTGTCTGTTTTGTATGTATTATATATCTCATTTTCATATTTTAAAATAAAAAATGTCATTAGACTTATCAGTATTACTTGCTTTTTTATTATATTTCTACTTTAAACTCAAAAATATACCAAAAAAAAAAAAAAATGTATCACTTAATAACAAAATATATGAAGTATATTCCTAGTGGTACCAGGTCACGTTCTTGGGGCTAAAAGCTGTTGTAACTCAGTTTGACTTAAAATAACAATTATGTATAAAATATAAATTTTGAAGAACAACATTAGCTTTCTTTTGAGATATTAAGCGTGTTTTTATTATTTACCGTTCTGGAGTTATGGCTCCATATGTCAGCTTCTTGGCCAAAAATTAGATTTTTTTCAAACTTTGATTGACGAGTGGCACGGGTTAACGTTGTTTGATCGAGCTCAAATTTTGGCTATCTCAATATCTGGAAAGGGGAATTGTTTTGTGGGGTCCAGACTAACAAGATTCCGACATTTCCCCCCCCCCCTATGAGATCCGGTCACTCTAGTTCGCACATACCCTAAGATAATCAACACTTTCTGCCCTGAATACCATCAATATTATTTTTTGCCAGAATGACCATTCATACAACCTTGAGTAAAAGTTGACTTACAGTTGGATCATGTAGTATGTTAATGATTTTTATACTCTTATTAGATTCTTGGCATATTTTATTAGAGGTATCCTTTAATACATGTTTATAGCTTCTCAACCTTTGACATTCCAAACTTTTATATGATGTTGAAGGGGAGGTTCAAAGGCAAAAGTAAATTTCATTTACATCCCTATCTATTTGATACTATAGCATAAGCTGTTTTCCTAATATTGTGATAAATATTCCCTACTGTACCCTAACTAGACTCTCTAAGGCTGGCTTCACATTAGCGTTTGTGTCTGCATGCTGATGGCATGCAGACACAAACGCTGTCAAAAGCAGGGTGTAAATGATGTGTCCGCAGCGGATAATGTCCGCCTGCGGACACATCACTAGGGAGCCCGGCCAGCCAATCGGCACTGTCCGGGGGCGGGCCGCAGGAGGAGTTCAGCACTGGAGATCTCCGCCCCCCGGCCGCCGGTAAGCTCCGGGACGTGTCGGCGGGGAGAACAGCTGATTTGACAGCTGTTTGAATCTCCCGCGCCGACACCGAGAGGAGATGTCGGCGCGGGAAGATTCAAACAGCTGTCAAATCAGCTGTTTCTCCCCGCCGACATCGCTAGCAGATTACCGGCGGCGGGGAGGAGGAGAACATCAGAGGCTCCAGCTGATCTCCCGGTGGCCGTCGGTGAGCTCCTGTGACATCACCGGCGGCCACCGGGAGAGATCTCAATGTGATCCGCAGCGTTCTCCTGCGGTGTCATGCAGAGGACACTGCGGACCCATTGAGATCAATGCATTTTTTGTGCGTTTGCAGGCGCTTGCGGATAGAGCAAGCGCCGCGAACGCACAAAAAAATGCTGCAAGCTGCGTCTGGAGTGCGGTCGGAGGGCGCATAAATTATGCGCATCCGAACGCAAATGCTGCCAAACGCAGCCATACGCAGGCACATGCGTTCCCATGTTAAACATAGGAAAGCATGTGCGCAAGCGTTTGGCTGCGTTTGGTACGCAGCGTTCCATACGCTAATGTGAAGCCAGCCTAAGGCTGGCTTCAGACTTGCAGATGCATCTGCAGCGTTTTGCAGATGCATCTGCAAGCATCTGCATGCAGACCGCGGCCCCTATGTTTATAATGGAGCGCACGGCGGTCTGCAGATGCTTGCAGACCGCCGTGCGCTCTCATTGCCCGCCATTAGTGATCTGTGCGCACGCGGATGCCTGCGCACAAATCAAACACTCCCACCAGCACCATGGACGCGAGATGTTGCGTCCCTGGTGCGGGCGGGAGTGTGTGATTTGTGCGCAGGCATCCGCGTGCGCACAGATCACTAATGGCGGGCAATGAGAGCGCACGGCGGTCTGCAAGCATCTGCAGACCGCCGTGCGCTCCATTATAAACATAGGGGCTGCAGTCTGCATGCAGATGCTTGCAGATGCATCTGCAAAACGCTGCAGATGCATCTGCAAGTCTGAAGGCAGCCTTACTTCTATTCTAGTTTTTTTTTCTAATTCATATCTAATGATGCCTTGTTTGAGAATCCCTATGCATGCTATGATGCTCAAACAAAGTTTCATCAGATGGCCGAGTCTTGGCAGTGGCTGCAGCACACCAACACCAAAAATTCTAGCAAGAAAAAAGCATAATGGCTAACATGTATTAATGCACAGAGTGAACTGGAGCAAAAGGCACAGTAGAAAACTACTCAAAGCTTATGTAAGGAATAACATAAGAACTTAGCTGATGTTATGGCCATGACACCCTAGCCCGGTAACCGAGACAAGGTCTCTCATTCTACCGGGTCCTACTCTAATCGCCTTATGTCTGCAGTGTGAACTTGAGTGTATGGGTATATGCCACTAAATGCAATTAAAACCTATCTATGGAGGGCATGTCCGGGACCAAAGCTACAAATAAAATGCAGTCTCATTGAATGGCATTTACTTTTACTTTCAGATCACCCTTTTAACTTTATTATTCCTGAAGGTATTTCTGAACTGAATTATTCATACTTCTTTAAAAGAGAAATATGCTTTTAAGGGGTTGTTCTGAACCACGCTATACTAAGGGTCCGTTCGCGCGATGCATATTGCATCACGTAGTTGGTGGGTATTTGATTGATTCTTGCTGTGACTTTTACCACGTATTTCACCCATAGAACCTCATGTTAGATCAAAATACGTAGCATATACGCAGCAGTGTTTGCACATGTGTATTTGTTGCATAATTTGAGCCATAATTGCATTGAAATCTGTACGTAGAGATAGTGTTGAGGGGTGAACAGGATTTCACATATTTTTTTCTCTTTTTTTGATGAAAGTATTCAAACTTTATTGTATTCAGTAAGTATTCAGACCCCTTTAAATTTTTACTCTCTGTTTCATTGCAGCCATTTGGTAAATTCAAAAAAGCTCATTTTTTTCTCATTAATGTACACCCTGCACCCCATCTTCGCTGAAAAAAGAAAATTGAAATGTAAAAATTTGTGTAAATTTATTAAAAAAGAAAAACTGAAATATCCCTTGGTCATAAGTGTTCAGACCCTTTGCTCAGTATTGAGTAGAATTCCCCTTTTGAGATAGTACAGCCATGAGTCTTCTTGGGAACAATGCAACAAATTTTCACACCTGGATTTGGGGATCCTCTGCCATTCTTCCTTGCAGATCCTTTCCACTTCTGTTAAGTTTGATTATAAATGTTGGTGGACAGCCATTTTCAGGTCTCTGCAGACATGCTCAATTGTTTAGCTCAGGGCTCTGGCAGGACCAGTCAAGAATGGTCACAGAGTTGTTCTGAAGCCACTCCTTTGTTATTTTAGCTGTGTGCTTAGGGTCATTGTCTTGCTGGAAGGTGAACCTTCAGCCAAGTCTGAGGTACAGAGCGCTCTGGAAGACGTTTTCATCTAGGATATCTCTGTACTTGGCTACATTCATGTTTCTGTCAATTGCAACCAGTTGTCCTGTCCCTGCAGCTGAAACACACTCTCATAGCATGATGCTGCCACCACCATGTTTCACTGTTGGGATTGTATTGGGCAGGCGATGAGCATTGCCTGGTTTTCTCCACACATGCCGCTTAGAATTATCACCAAAATGTTCTATCTTCCTTCATGTGTTTTCTGCAACTTTTATGCGGGCTTTCATATGTTTTGCATTGAGAATAGGCTTCCATTGGGCCACTCTGCCATAAAAGCCCGACTGGTGGAGTGCTCCAGTTATAGTTGACTTTGTGGAATTTTTTCTCATCTCCCTAATGCATCTCTGGAGTTCAGCCACAGTAATCTTGGCGTTCTTCTTTACCTTTCTCACTAAGGCTCTTCTCTCATGATTGGCTGGATTGCAAAGTCTAGGAAGACTTCAGGTGGTCTCAAACATCTGCCATTTAAGGATTCTTGAGGCCACTGTGCTCTTATAAACTTAAGTACTGCAGGAATTCATTTGTAACCTTGCCCAGATCTGTGCCTTGCCGCAATTCTGTCTCTGAGCTCCTTGGGCAATTCCTTTGGCCTCATGATTCTCATTTGGTCTGACATGCACTGTGAGCTGTGAGTTCTTATATAGACAGCTGTGTGCCTTTTCAGATCAAGTCCTATCAGTTTAATTAGACACAGCTGGACTCCTATAAACGAGTAGAACCATCTCAAGGAGGATCACAAGGAAATGAACAGTATGTGACTTAAATATGAGTGTCTGAGCAAAGGGTCTGAATACTTATGACCATGTGATATTTCAGGCTTTCTTTTTTAATGAATTAGCAAAAATGTCTACATTTCTGTTTTTTTTAGTAAAGATGGGGTGCAGAGTATACATTAATGAGAAAAAAATGAACTTTTTTGAATTTACCAAACGACTGCAATGAAACAAAGGGTGAAAAATTTAAAGGGTCTGAATACACTGTACACACTGTACATCCCTCCCTGTTAAAGGAAATCTGTAAGGCCGAAAATCCATATGTAACAGGTATCATATTCTAATTCCTTTATCTAAGCTCTCTCTCTCTTCATGTATTTCCATTATTTATGCTTCCCTCCTATCCTCTGTAAACTTCAAAATAAAAGATGAATTCCCTCTGTCAATCACAGTGATTTCTCTGTTGCCCATATTCATGCTACATTACACTGTCCTGTGATCTGTATGTTGTGTGACTCATTCACTGCAGACAGAGAAGGGAGGGGGAGGAGGAGTGATCTTTCTGCAGCTTTGAGCTCTTCATGTCATTGTGTGTATCTGAGATGTGTAGTGTGAGCAGTCTGATATTTCTATGTGATTATAAGAAGATTTGATCATTTGCTCAGCAGATACACACATTACTTGTCTGCAGGAAAACCAACCTTTATATAATAGAAATCTTACAGATAGCACAGTGCAGGACAAAACACATCCCCCTCCCGTATCAGAGCAGCGAGGGAGGGAGTGAACACAAGCTTGGATGATTGTGGATATCTAAATAACACTTATACATCAGCCGGACTAATCGATTGGTAATATAATGGAGAGGACTAATGTACCAGCTCTCTGCAGGGTCTGACAATGATAATAACATGGAAACTACGAAGTGTACAATAATGATTTTACCAGGGGCGGACCGTCACCCCCGGGGGCCCTGGTGCAGGAGATGACCGGAGGGGGGCGGGGCTACGGGCCGTCAGCGCGGCCCGGGGGGGAGGGGCGCCGCTGGCCGTCGGCGCGGCCCGGAAAGGGGGGGGGTGCCGCTGGGAGCCGCAGGGAGCCTACCTGGGAGCCGCGCTGAAGTGTTCTACGAGCCGGAGGAGCAGAGGAGAGGAGAGGCGGGATCAGGCAAGGGAAGCAGGAAGTTCTCTGCTTCCTTTGCCTGACCCTCCTCTCCTCTGGCGGCGGCTTGCGGGGGTCGGCTGGAGGCCCCCTCCAGGCTTGAAGGGGCCCCCAACCGGTCGGGGCCCTGGTGCAGCTGCACAGGCTGCACCAGTGTAGTTCCGCCCCTGGATTTTACATGTTTTTAAAGGTCTGCCAGGCACTATTCAAGGGTAATTTTAGTATCATACTGAAAAATGACATGACAGAGTCCATTTAAGGTTCCATCAATTTTCAAAAAGTAGGCAGAGTTGAAGGTGAAAACTACTGATGCAACATATTCTTACATTTTGAATAGTTTTACCCAAGTTTTCTTGTGCAACCTGATGAATATGAACTTTAATTTTAACTTACTTAGGTAAATAAATCTGCTCATGAAGACATGATATGTCATGATATGTCAAAATGTAGTGGAACTTTGAAGCTTCGATTTTCTTACCTGAAATAAACTATTTGAAACATGATTACTATCTCATGTAAAGAAACAATTTACCTTCAGTACAGAGGCAATTTCACTTATAAAAGCAGTAATTTTAGATAGTGTAGGTATTGGCATTAGAGATGTGCGCATTTCAGTATTTGCAGCAGAAAAATCTGCTTCATGCACTGGAATTTTGATAGGAAAAATGCTGCATACAATTAGTGCATTTTGCATGTGTTTTTTTTATTGTTGTTTCCTGCAAGAATATCTATTCTCGTTGTGGACATCAATCTGCCTGTCAGCAGTGGGAGACTTTGAGCTGCAGTGCTCCTCTGTGGAAATATGCAAATTGTCATTTCAATGAGGAAGAGACAAACTCGAGTGCCTCCTATTGGTAGTAGCAACCCTAAAAGTCATAAGTTTACAATTCTTTAATATGATTTAAGATTTATGCAGATTGGGGCTTGTCTGGATAATCCTGAATCATACAAAGGCTTAATAAAATCATTACTGTCTTAAAGTGCTGAGTCATACGCCCTATCAATTATTTTTTTCTGCATTAAATTTAAATTAGTAAAGCAAAGTCATACCGTCAAAATGTCAAAAGCTTTCAAGGAAGTAGTACTAATTGCGTCCTGCACACCATAAGCGACGGGGTGGAGACTGTACTATGAAGGTCGATCCTTTGTCACATGTTTTTTCCCCTACAGAGTAGTAACACATATTATGTTACATTACAAGACAATTCTCAAACACGTACTTCTCACTTTGACTTTCAAAAGATCAGAGAATAAGTAATCACTGTTCCTTTGTCTACTATTACAGATTTTGCTCTATATCAGGAGACATGCAGATCTCACTTATTTCTGTTTTTCCACTGATCCTAGTTCATAATAAGTATCCTGTCTCAGATGAGGGCTATTGTCATGTTGCCCAATTACATAGCACAGTGCAGGCATTCAGGCTCGCTCCACTGTTTCCAGGTATTGCATTTGTCCGTCATTTCGATGTAGCCGCTGATAGATCCCATTAACCGTACATGTCTTAGTTGATTGAGTGCTTTCCTTACTGCTTTATTTAGACAGCAGGTGGCAGTATTTACCGCTTATTCTGATTCATTGTGTCTCTTTATCTTTTTTATCAAAGTATTACCAGAAGTAACTTTGTCTATTTTCTTTTTCCATAGATTTTTATTATTGTTGTCAAGTTTCATTTTACACTATTGCACCTTATTTACCGAATAGTTGACAGAAAAGTGGGAAAATCACAAGGTGAGAATCATGTACAGAAAACTAAGTCTGACACGTTTGTAAGTTGTTTTGTACTGAAAATGATCTGGCAAAATATTCTCATTTTTATATGATTTGTGATCCAAACATTCCAGTTTTTTTATTTTTTAAATATCAGAAGCTGTATGATGGCTTATTTTTTGATGGGTGAAAAATATTTTTATTGATTCCATTTTAGAGAATGATGCCAAGGCCGGCATCCGACCCTTTTTCACTGACATTGCTGTCTGTCCAGTGTGAATTTACAGATGACCGAACTGATCTCCTGAAGTCACAGCGGCATCGTCCTTTTTATGCCGGCTCATTTCGCTCCATGCAGTTCAGTACCGGGCTGCCGCATGATTTCCTGCGCTGGCTTTAGTAGCGCGCTCTTTCCCGCGCCCACCGCATGACTCTTCCTATGCTATGGGCGCTGGATCCGAGAGGGTCCGGGAGGATCCGGTTTTGTCCAATTTTTGTATCAGACACAAAAAATGCTGCAGACTTTGGTTTTGAGTCCGATGCAAAAATCAGACAAAACCGATCCTCCCAGAAAAGCCCCATAGGGAGACATGGGGGGAAAATTCAGATCGGGGCTGTCTGGTTCACATGGGACAGCCCCGACCTGAAAAATCGTGGTGTGAAGCCAAAATTGTTTGTTTTCTTTTTGTGTTTTTTTTGTGATATTGCAGCAACAACAAAAAATAGTAAGTTTGGTGTTTTGGAATTGTTTTGGTTATGCTATTTACCAATAGATAGGACTCTTCTGCATGTGGCGATATTAAATTATGTGGATTTTTTATTTTATTTTTAGTAAGAGAAAAGAGGATTGATTTAAAATGTTATGTTTTTTTATATTTTTTTCATATTTTTCAAAACTGTTTTTTAACAACTTTCACTGCATTTATTAGTCCCTTTAGGGGACTGTAGTCTTTGATTATCTGATCATTTGTGCCAAAGTATTGCTGTATATAGCAAAAATCATGGTCTCCTTTGAAGCCCGGCCACAAGCAGGGTTTCAAGGGAACTCTGTATTGACAAGCAGGGAGGTTTTCAGCAGACCCCCAGTCATCATAGCAATCTCTTTGGTGACTCATGATAATGTCACTGGACATACCGATGGACGCAAAGAATGACCTGACCACATGCCATCTCACTTTTAATGGCGCTGTAAGAGTTTGCTTCATGCCACCTGCGATTACTGGTAGTAGGTTTTAGCTGTATCATACAGCCATTATCTGCAGAATACAGGATGGGTTAAATCTGCCAAACCGCACTG
Organism: Allobates femoralis; assembly: GCA_033576535.1. Taxonomy (NCBI): domain Eukaryota; kingdom Metazoa; phylum Chordata; class Amphibia; order Anura; family Aromobatidae; genus Allobates; species Allobates femoralis. Next base: position 186,680,972 of record JARQOC010000005.1, read on the forward strand.
CCAGGAGGAGACATATTAAGGGCGAGAATGTTGTAAACATTGATCTTATTTTTCAACATGTTTTGGAGCACTAAATGGCTCCTTCTTCAAGAAAAAAATCAGTACAAACAGTAAACCATAACAGAGATATGCAAATATGAAGCCAGTATATTCAGATTTTTCCCGGTCTTTTTTCTTCGCCAAAGGGGGCAGTGTCTAGAATACCATTATACCTCTCTTTGCACGTCTCCCTTGCTTTTTCTTTATTTTCTACCTCATGGTGGCTGCTGCAGTGGGATTATATGCGCTTATAATGGTGGTGGCTGGCACAACCTACCAGGTAAGTCCCCACTATATCTTGACTTTCCTCTACCAACACCGATAAGACACTATGTGCGCTTCTTCTGTCACCACAGCCTTTTATACAAGAAAAAGTAAGCAGCTGCTGGTATAGTGAAAAGCTTCATTTTTACCAGTAAAAATACTTAAGGAAAAACCATAGGAAAATTGCTATGAGTGAACATACCCTTGCTCTCTTTCTGGCTTATAACTAGGGATGGGCGAATTTGCTGTTTTCCCCTGTGTTCGTGAACTGGGTTGCTGGGTTGAAGCAAGGTAAGGGCTCGGACACACTCTGCTAGTTACATCCGAGTTTGACAGATGAGACTCGGAACAGGCTGGAGCAGTGACCCTGAACAGCCTCTCCTCTGGATGGGAATGACAGCTGCTTGTGTTTCTGTGCAGCATTGCATTCCCTGTCCAGAGAGGGAGAGGCTGTTCAGGGTCACTGCTCCAGCCTGTTCCGAGTCTCGTCCGTCAAACTCAGATGAGTGTGTCCGAGCCTTAATAGTAACTAATTAGACTAATTATACTTACCGGGTCTGTGTTATTCGTTCTAGCTGTGCTGCGGCGCTGTGTCACTTCCAGGCTTCATGGATGAATTGTCATGGGACTGGCTCCAATAGCCAATCACATACGGCAAGAAGAAAACGAGCGGCCCGGAAGTGATGCAGCGACGCGTCACACCAGAAGAGAGAACATGGACCCAGTAGGTATCTTAGGAGTATTAACTATTACCTTGCTGTAACGCAGCAAGCCAGGTCGCGAACCAGAATGTGTCGCCCATCCCTACTTATAACCATTAGCACACAATTCTTTGCCTCTTATTAACATGAAAACCATCATTTATAATAATAAAAACCTAGCTATTACACAGTAGTTTTTGGGTTATTTTACTTAGCAAGACCAGAAATATTATATTTTGTTTAAAGTAACTTTTAATACATATTCTAAGAAACAATATGCATTTTTGTTGGTTTATTTAAAAAAATAACATAGAAACAAGTATATATAATACTTCATTCATATTCTTAACACAAGCTCATTGAAAGCTCTCCTTTGCTTTGGAAATATATACGGATAGATTTCCAAAACTTAATGATAAAATAACAATGAAATGTGGAAAAGAAAATGTATTTAGAATATGGAAAGGCATTAATGCCTTATCTATTTGACAGCCAAAGTACATTTACTCTTAAAGATCATCCTTCTATTAAATTCAATAAACCATTCATTTGAGTAATAAAGTTATTTTGAGCTTTTGGCCATAATAATTATGCATTATTTCATTTAAAAAAACCATAACAATATGCAAGCAAAAAGGGATTTAAAATATGAATGCTAACAAATGATAATGCATGCATATTGTAAAGATTTAACAAGACTCATCTTTCCTTGCCTAACTGGAAAGTCTATGGAATTCGGTTCAGCCATTAAGGATAGGTCCGGATCCGTACACAGAATACCAACTTTTTTTTGTTGACAAATGCCAATAATGTTTGGCCAAACAATTGCAAAATAATATAAATTAAGACAGAAGAAAACATCTTATTGCCATTTAGTATTTTAATCCAAACAATCATATTTAATAGAAGGTAATAATAGTAATATCATTCTTTTTAAACTTTAATTTTATGTATACTTTTAAAATTTTGGACCAGAAATGAGTTAAAATGAAAATAATATACAAATTAAGAAAAGTTTATTGAGAGTTATTTTTCACATCACTTTTGTTGAGTAAAACAAAGCAAAAATATTACTTCATCAAAAGTAAAATGCCAAATACTGCTGGGAGGTCTGCAACCAGATTCTTCTTCAAGTATCCAGTTTATTTCAAAATGTACTTAAAAACTAAGGAGCACTTGGTGGCCAGCAACCAAATTACAACAATGTCATTGAGTAGCAGGAGCGTTGTGTTGAGGGCAGGAATGTCTGTATATCCTATGTTAAGAAGGCAGTGGAATGAGTTTAGAACAGAGTCCCCTCTCTGAAGATAAGTGAAAGAATTCTCTATAGAACATACTCATTTCTGTTCTCCTAAAGTTGTAAAAATTCTTCTCTGAAAGCAAAATAAATAATTAAACAGGCCATCCTAGAAAGTGAAAGAAAAATAGTATCGTTATTACATTTCACAATGTATAAGCCAGACAAGATACAGTATATTGCATGCACATTCTACTAAGGATGCAATATGTACAGGCGAATCTCAATGAATTAGAGTATCATCAAAAAGTTATTTTTATTTTTCAATAATTCAATACAAAGAGTGAAACGCATATATTATATAGAGTCATTACAAATAGGGATGAGCGAGTAGAATCGTTACTATTCGGTACTCGCCGAATAGTAACGATATTCGGGCTACTCGCTACTCCCCGAGTTTCTTGTGATTACTCGGGAGTAGCGAGTAGGCCATTCACTTTCACAGTGTATCTATATATATACTGCGAAAGTGCACTAAAAGTGAATAAAAGTTGTTAAAAAATAAAAAATATCATACTCACCATATCCGACACCTGCATCGGGACCGGCAAAGAAGACATCCGATCAACGACAAGGACCTGTGATTCTGACAGCCAATCAGATGGCTGGTAGCGATCTGGCCAATCAGATGGCCAGAAGTCACAAACTATGTGATCGCTACCAGCCACCTAACTGGCCAGATTGCCAGGTCATTGATGCACGTTCAAGACCTGGCAATCTGGCCAATCAGGTGGCTGGTAGCGATGAGGTGGTTTGTGATGTCTAGCCATCTGATTGGCCAGATCGCTACCAGCCACCTGATTGGCTGTCAGACTCACAGGTCCTTGTCGTTGATTCAATGTCTTCTTTGCCAGGCCCGGTGCAGGCGTCGGATAGGTGAATATGATATTTTTTTATTTTTTAACAACTTTTAATCACTTTTAGTGCACTATATATACACTGCGAAAGTACTCGCCCGCCCATTCACTGCCATTGGACTCGCTATACTCGCAACAAGTAGCGAGTATCGGGACCTACTCATTGCTAGTTTAGCAAGTCCGATTATTGCAGTACTTGCTCATCCCTAATTACAAACAAAGTGATTGATTTTAAGTGTTTATCTCTGTAAATGTTGATGATTATGGCTTACAGCCAAAGAAAACCTGTTGTGAATTCATTAAGGAGGAATTCTGGTTGTGAGCTCCCTCCGGTGGTTGTTGCTGGTAATGCATCTGGCTGTGTGTTGGAGAGTTCTACAGCTGATCTTGATGATTGGCAGTCAGGGTCAGATTGGAGCATATAGTGGTTTGAAGCTGATCAGTCCTTGCAAGTTGTAATTGTTCCTGAAGGTGAAGGTGTCCACACCTTTTCCTGGGTTCTCCTGGTCTGCTGAGATCCTTGCAAGCTAAGTGAATGGTTTTTGTTACTTTGTGGCGCACATGTTGTGTGCTTGTGGATCTGTTTTCAGTTTGTCTTGTTCTGAGTTGTGGGTTGATATTTAGTCTGCATATTTGTTTACCTGCTATCAGTTAGGAAGTTTTCTTCCTGGACAGAAATTGCTATTCACTGTTATCTGCTATTTCCAGTGTTGTTGGTATTGGTACTTGTTTATTCTTGTTTGTTTCACAGAAGTTTTGCAGATATAGACGACAGCAAGTCTTAGTGGACTTAGTGGTAATTTTTGACACTATCTGCTGTTGGAGATTTTTTTATAGTATTTTAATACTGACCGCATTAGTATTCTATCTTGTCTTTACTATCTAGTTAGTGTGGCCTCTATTGCTGAACTCTATATTCTGCCTGTGTGTGTCTTTTCCTCTCCTGTTTCCCAGTTAATATCTGTGGGGGTCTTGCTGCTCTTTTGGGGTTCTGCTCTGAGGCAAGATAGCTTTTCCTATTTTCATCTCTAGGGGTAGCTAGTTCTCCGCCCGTGTTGAGGTGTCTAGGGCATGGTTAGTTACATCCCACAGCTACTTCTAGTTGCAATATTGAGTCAGGTGTCGCGTCAGTATAGTTACCAATGACTTCTGTGGAATCTTTATGTTACTCTTAATTCATCGGATCATAACAAATCCCAAAGGTCATTATCTCAGAAAATTAAAGTAGGGAGGATGAAGGTTTAAATACCGCACTGCCATATTCCACGAGATATCAAAGGGTGAATATAATATTGATTATTAGTCAACGCATTTTAGGGCTCCCTGAAACACCTGAAACATGGCAATATGATATTGATTTGTCCTGAGGAAGGAACCAGGGAGCCCTGAGAGGCATTGACTAATAAATCAATATTATACTCACCTTTTGATGTCTTGTGGACTTCAGCAGCGCAGTTTTTAACCCTTCATCCTTCCTATTCTATATGCACCATGCTGGAGACTGCAGGAGCCGTGATATGCTTTCATAGTGGTTGTGACTCTCTAATTTTCTGAGATAATGACCTTTGGGTTTTCATTGGCTGTAAGCCACAATCATCAACATTAACAGAAATAAACACTTAAAATAGATCACTCTGTGTGTAATGACTCTATATAATATATGCGCTTCACTTTATGGATTGAATTACTGAAATAAATTAACTTTTGATGATATTCTAATTCATTGAGGGGCACCTGTAGCTACAGAGAAGCAATTCCTGCATAAAAATAAAAACTAAGAACGTAATATAAAGTATTACAACATATCAATATGAACATAAGCACATAGGTTTCATTATTTAGAAACTTTAAGACCAAACTAATTACCCTTGTTCCGGACCAAGGATGTTTTCAAGGTTTTCGTGTATGTAGTTTAAAGAGCTGTAAAAAATGTTATCATTCAGATATTTAAATAATTTTTCCATGTTATTTTTGATAAATGGGGCTTAATTTCTATAGCATTTTTATACTATTTTTTGATGTACAATACAAAATAATATTGTGGTACCGTGTTAGGCTTCTTTCACACTGGCGTTTTTGACAAATTGCAGCAGATCGGCAGATTTACCGCATCTGCCGCCTAATGGCCGCACTTGCGGCACACTTGCGGGAAGCCCCATGCATTGTCAGCTGCTGGGTTTTTTTGCTGCCGCAAGTATCGGCAGACCCGCACCTGACCACAATCCCCATAGACAATGCATGGGGCTTGCTGAAAGTGTGCCTCAAGTGCGTCCGTTAGGCGGCAGATACGGCAGATGTTAAATCTCCCGGATCTGCCGCATTTTCAAAAAAACACCAGTGTGAAAGGGGTCTTAGCCAGAGAAATCTATGTAAATACTTAAGTACCCTCCAAAAAATTGTGAAAAATATTCTAGGAGTGATACCTTTATTGACTAACCAAAAAATTACATTTATAAACTCTTTATATGGTATATACCCTTTTTTTATTAAATTGATGGGAAAAAAGGAAATAGATATCTGTTTTTCACATTTTATATGAGCATTAAATATTTGTTTTAATTTCTGTAACAATTATATTTATATCTCATATGGGGCTAGTAACAATTTGAGTTGCCAGTGGCTTTTTTAAATTTATTTTTGACCTGCCTTGTATTTCTTTGTTTTCTTTTACTCAACATATTAAGGTCCTAAAAACATTTGAGGATTATTTCGACATTTAAATTCATTTTCAACCTGATATCCCCTGTAACTGGTGTAGGTAAATTAGCACAGGTTGAGGTGGAAATACAGCTGTCTGGCTGTATAAAGGAACTGTCTGGTTTTCCTAGACCCAAAGATCACATAACTGCTGGGCCAGAAAGAGGATGCGCCATTAGTGTTTCCTATTATGCTGTAAACAATATGCTTTTTCAACTTTGTGTATACAGCGATCAAGAAGGCAGATATGATAATAAATAATCCCTGCCTTCTTTATTGAGAGCTCAGCTGTGGAAAGCGTTGCCTTCTCTAAAGAAATCTTTGACAACTCCCCGTTCCCGTAGAAGCACAATCTATAATGCAGTGATGTTTTAGAATGTGGACTTTTTATGTAGGTATAAATATAGCTTGTTTTTCTGTGGTTTGAAATGACATCATTCTTTTTACCATATAGTAAACTGAAAAATAATTGCAAGTGAGGTGAAATGTTGAAAAAATTGCATTTCTGCCATTGTTTTTTATTTTTTACTATATATTACTTGAAAATAAAATAGTAAAAAAAATTGATCTAAGACATCATGAACGCAGACTATTTTTTACTCTTCTGTCGAGGGACTGTTCTTTTGGATGCCATTCTGTAGGCTTTAGTTGTACCAGTTTGGTTGTATACAATGTTTTCAACATTTATTTTGTATTTTTTTATTGAGTTGAAGGTAACCTACAAATAGCAATTGTATTGTTTTTTTCTTTCTCTATGTTGTTTACTGTTATGTTAAATACTTTTATATTTATACTTAATCAGAATATGATGAATGATGAAATACTTAAATAAAACCTGTCAGGTCGTTTCTGGCCCCAAACCCATCACTACCTGTCTCTGCAGCCATGACATTTCCGGACCTGCGCAGTGTTATTATTTGCGAGGTCAGACTGAGAGCTTCTGAGCTTACGCACGGTGCATTATGAAGCCCACAGATAGACCTCGCATGGAATAGCACTGAGCAGGTCCTGAAATGATGTGGCCCCGCAGTGTCATACCCGGACGAAGATTGAATTCAGAAGCCGGGAATGCGCATATGGGAAGACTAATATCACGCCCACCGAGGCGTGATACACACTCAGTGAGCGGGAAGTTGGAGTGGAGGAGAATTCCCAGTCAAACTACATCCAGGAGTCTAGACTTAAGTATAAAAATAAATTTACATAGTGATTACAGGACACATTTAACTTAGACAGGGATGGTTAGGGACAGGGAGTGATAGGTTCAGGACCAAAAATGACCATACAGGTTCCCTTTAATATGCTTATTTGATTTTTGAATGCACCACTCCAGGAATTTTTTTTTATTGCTGGAGTGATGCTTTAAATGCAAGTCCCTTGCGCCCTGTATTACACTAACCTGCCGCCATCTTCATCTTTTTGCAGCAGCACTCCTGTCGGACTATGGCGATTAGTAACCTGCCGGCAGCTTCAGTGTTTGCTGATGTGTGCCAGAGGTCATAAAACCATGTAAATATGTTAGAGTCTCATTCTGGTTCTCATAGTTACACTGAGTGCTTGGGATGTAACTTCTGACTTCCTGCCAGTCAGAAATGATGGACACAAGGTAACACTATGGGACTGGAGTGATGCCAAAAAAGGATGAAGACGGCAGCAGGTGAGTAGAATACTGGGAGCAATGGTGCTTACATTCAAAGCACAACTACAGTGCTGAAAAAATGAGGCTTTACTGTATTTTTAATTGGTGAAAAGTGGGTTGATTTTTGAAATATTTACTGTTATTATTTTGTTCTTTAATATTGTTAAATCTTTTTATCAAAATTGCATTTTTTTTAAATAAAATAGGGAGCTGGAACCTTTGATTGTTTGTTCTAGGTACTGCAATATTGCACTGTATAGCACATTTTTTTATGAAGCCCAGTGTGTGGCTCAGCTTCACAAAAGAACAAAGATGGCAGTGACAGAGGAGCCTCATCTAGAAAGTCGCAGATCGTCATATCATGAAGAGTGCAGGTGTTAAAACAATATGGCATTCTCTTGTTTACGGTGTAGGCATGTTTGGCATTTAAAGTGTATATGTCATTTCATAAAAAAAAATACTGCACTGGTTGTTAATGATGGGTCACATAGCAGCTAAGATAATGCTTTTTTGTGCCATATGACTTATTTTTTCACATTTTTCTGTGCTCTTTTAAAAACTTAATTTTATGACTGTGTGGCGTGGCCAGCAGCTGATAGGGAGCAGTGCAATGTGACAGCAAAGAAGGGGTTAACAGAGATCATGACTGAGCAGAATAGGAGCCAGCTGATAGATCAGAAGCTTGTGCCAAGGAAAGAGAAGTTTGCAGTGATCCTGACATTCTGATATTGCTCTGCACTGTGCTATAATCTGATATATTGTCTCCTCATCTGCTGCAGTCAGGAGTGTAGGTCACGCCCCCTTTCCCTTATATGGTTACATGCCCCATATTCAGTGTGAAGACGTATCTAACTGATAATGAATATATGTCTGCTTCACACACAATCTAATGGGGACACCTTGTGGAAGGTTTATGAATGGGTTTCAGAATTCTCTAATAATGAATATTTGAAAGTATATTAAAATCAATTGATTTACATTATTATTATTAAATTAAGATTAAAATGGAGGTTACAATTTAGGAGAGCAATTAACCTGTCCAAACTTTTTTTAATATGAATACTGCTACTAAAATTGTAAGTGCCATCTAATTATTATTTTTTTCAATATTCTAAGAAACACATTTTTATGCACTCTATAAAAGATTTAGTTCTACTTGCTAAGGCTGCTTTTACATTGGCAAATGTGCAAGTTCATATGGATCCTTGAATTTCAAGGAAGCACATGGACAGGCACGGATTGTGCAAACAGATGCCAACTCATGTCCTCAGACCGTTTTTTAATAGATCCATCATCAGTTAGCAGAGATAGGGGGTGGGAGGAGCTGTACTTTGCTTCTGAGCATGCTCAGTACAGCAAAACAGACCTCTATCACGGATCTGTTTTTTTCACGTATCCGTACGGATCTTCTTCCATAGCACTCCACGTTATTTCATATGGACAGATCCAGATCCATGTCTGTACGTTTGTGTCCAATTTTTTCAAGGCAGCCCAAAATCGGAGCAGTCTATGATTCTAGGTGCATGAAAAAAACAGATAAAAACAGATCTATGAAAAAAATGGACACACGGATGGCCACTTTAGGACCAATCCATGCCCATAGAATAACATGGAAGGCCATAATGGATCTGTATTTATCCGTTTTAAAATGGATAGACATGGATTGAAAATTTGCCAGTGTGAAACCAGCCTAACTGTCAAGTGTTCTTTAATTATCATATCCATATTAAATTAAATACATGAAATCAATACATGCCACATACTGCCTTACCTTATGTCTTCTTTTCATACCCTAGTTGTATTGTATTCAGTTTCATGTTTGTTTAGAGACCCAATGAGGCAGAACCTGGAATGTTATGGCTATTTCATTCAATGTGTTTGCATAAAACAGATTACATTCAGACAATGATCATAAATAACACATCACACACTACAAAAAACACAGGCATGCAAAACAGTAAAGGAAGAGAAGAGTTTTTGAGAGATATTAGTGATTTTAATGTGCAAAGAAAGCATGTAGTGCATGTAACCAAACACATAAGCACAAGTATGCATGCAATACTAACACAGATAAACATACAGGTAGTGCTATAACATCCAATGGCTTATGGAACGGTTATTTCCCTGACAATTTGTGTACAAATCATTTTCACAGTCATTCAGTATGCATTATAATAAAAAAAGCTATTTTTTTCTAATTTTTCTTTTTTTTTTAAATGTTGTGCTAGATTTCTTACTGATTCATAAAATAGAACCAAATATAATTTCTAGTAATACTTAATCAACATTACCGATAAGAACTGGTTATATTAACTAAAACTTTCATACATACTGTATATGTTAATGTTATTGCATGCATGCAGGAGCATGGCATAATTCGATATAGTAAAAAGTGCAACCCGGAAATTGAAATAGAAGCATTCACTGAAGAAGGAGCATTAGTAAACGTTTTACGATCTATGGATGCATCGTCATTTAAAATTCTTATGAACCAGTGACTTAATTAGAAAATGTTAAATGAGATGAAAAACAATATGTTTCATCATAAATGAGTGAGTGCTCATTCTACAATTTTTTCTTTCATTATCTAAAGTTTGAAAGCGTTTCAAAAAATCGAAAGTTAATGGCAAGGGAAATGATGAAACATAAAAAGATGAAAGTATATATTTGGAGGAACAAGCAAGTCCTTAAGTAAATGTCCTCATCAAAAATGTATTGATACTGACCGCTGGACTGATTTGTCATGTCTGGATAGCCTGTGACTTGTGGTGGGAACCTCTTCGATTTCATCAATGTCACATGTGTCTGTGGCATCCTGTGAATAACTATGCTTCATGACTAGGATATTTCTTCTATTCATAGGCTGTAGATTGGGTTTAGCAGGCTGGTTTGGTGTGTCTGTTAGTAAGGGTGCTTCTCTTGTACTAAGGTTACTACGGCTGCCCTTAGTGCTTGATAGTTGTGATCCACAGTGATGGTCATGAATGCATTTTGAAGACGATCTTCGTAATTTATGGTAATTTTCAAAATCCTCTGCAACATCAGCAATGTCTGCTGCAGCTCCTGACCCTCTAAGAGTGCATAATTCGTAATGTGGAGGCTCAAACACCTCCTGAAATACAGTTTGGTCAAAGTCTGCCTTCCTTTGGATGAATTTTTTACGAGGCTGTTTGATTTGTACTATTACAGAGATAATAATGAGAATGATAACAATGCAAGAAGAGACTCCTATAACTGTCCCACTGGTATTTGTAAGCTGGTCGAAAAGACTGGATTTTCTTTTTTCTGTAGGATAAGAGCATTAAATAAATATATTATATTATGGGTTATGAGAACAATAGGATGTTGTGATTTAAATAAAATACCAGATTATTAATTATGTAAACCAATGCATCTCAATATTTATATATATATATATATTCTGTATATTATATGTATTTGTGGTTAGGAAGGTACTTGTCTTCTCGTTATGTACTACTCAAAGGCAGATAACTACCAGAAAATAGCACATTTTTTTCTGCCATCTCATTGACAAATCATTGCTGGAAGAATGAGTGTAAAGCTGTGAAAACGAGAAAAAAAAAGCACGAGGAGGCATACCATTACTGGCAATTGTTTTAGTTCATTGTTGGCTTACTGCTACATGAGCTCTGTGGCTCATATAGTGTTATATGGTGGTTGGCTCTATAATAAAGCAATATAACCATCTTCAGTATGATACATAAATTACATTTTAGGTGTCTATATACTGGAGTGCGAGCAACGCCGACTAGGAGCCTCCACTCCACAACACATTCCACCCCGTGCTAGGATATAGTGCCCAGTTTTCCACCTCTGCATTTGGTCTTGATACATGAAATACATATATATATATATATATATATATATATATATATATATATATATGGTAATCCTTATCGGAAAAAAACAGGCAGCGTTCCAGGCACAAAGATGTTTTCTGGACCCTTTATTAGGCCACGTGATGCGACGTTTAAGTCAAAAAGACTTTTTTCAAGCATGAAAAAAATATATATATTAAATTAAACCACACATTCAAACTCTCGCCAACTCCTGCCACCTCCAGCTCAAAAATATTTTCATAGTCCATCCCTTCCTCAGCCCTCAATTTGCTAAAGCTCTTGTACACGCCGTCATCATCTCCCACCTTGGCTACTGCAACAGCCTCCGTTGTGGCCTCCCTGCTAACACTCTTGCACCTCTCCAGTCTGTCCTCAACTTTGCTGCCCGACTAATCTACCTCTCTCCTCGCTACTCCCCTGTTTCTCCCCTCTGAAAATACCTTCACTGGCTCCAAATTCCACAACAATTCCAGTTCAAGCTACTAACACTGACCTACAAAGCCATACATAACCTGTCCCCTCCCTATATCTCCAAACTAATCTCTCAATAACTTCCCTCACGTAATCTTCAATCTTCCCAAGACCTCCTCCTTTCCTCCACACTTATCCGTTCCCCAAACAACGGCCTCGAAGATTTCTCTCGTATATCTCCCATCCTCTGGAATTCTGTGCTCCAATACGTCCAATTATCCACCACACTGGGATCTTTCAGACAGAACCTGAAAACCCATCTCTTCAGGACAGCTTACAGCCTGCAATGACTATTCTGCTGCCTAACCACCATCAGAGCCATTGCCTCACCACCATCAGAGTCGCCACTTCACCACCACCAGAGCTGCCGCACCCTGACCTTCTGTCTCCTCCCCATAATCCTGTAGAATGTAAGTCTGCAAGGACAGGGTCCTCTCCCATCTGTACCAGTCTGTTGTTAAATTCTTTACAGTAAATTATATCTATATATTTGTATGTAACCCCTTCTCATGTACAGCACCATGGAATAAATGATGCTATATAAATAAATAATAATAATGAGCAAAGTGACTGGTCTGAAATGTTGAGGCTTTATAATAGGAGCATAGTAGATGTGCAATAAAGGGCACTATAATTGACTTTTTCATATGACATTCACATTTGGACATTGTGGATGTTGGTATTATAAGGAAATGAGTCACATGTTATGTTATAAAAGCATTGTGGCCATCTCTGACATGATATCAAATTAAACAGTAAAAAATATAAACAAGTGAAAACAATTGAATCAGTTTGTGGCTAATAAAAATAATAGAATCCATCTATTAATACATAATTTTTTAATAAAATAACATATATTAGTGCAGATAATGTAATTGGGAATCCATACTAAGATAGATGTTTTATAAAATTGATTATGCTACATCATGTTAGCTATCTCTGAAAATTTTTATTTCTCAAGAACTTTTATATTCAGGTCCTAAAAGCAAACCTTAATTGTACCTTTACACGCCGCCACAGGAAGGTAGAAACCGCCAGGCATCGGACACAATTGTGCCTGTTGCCTTGAAAACACCGCGATGTGGCGGCGTGCAATTCAGGAATTCTGAAGGAACTGCAAGACACAGGAAAGAAAATCCTGAATTACACACCGCCACATCGTGGTGTTTTCAAGGCAACAGGCACAATTGTGTCCAATGCCTGGCGGTTTCTACCTTCCTGTGGCGGCGTGTAAAGGTACCATTACAGGGTTATCCAGACAGATACAAATTTCTTTTTTTTTCCATTTTAGAATCAATTTACTACACCTTTGCTACAAAGTTTGGGACAGGACATAATTCGAACTTGCGTCCAAACCCCGAGCTTGGACTTTACAGTTATGGGATCGGGTGGGGGGCTGTAAAAGAAAGCATATAGTTAAGAATAAACATTTTCATTTTACTTACCAGGTCCTGCGACGCATCCTGCTGTCTCGCTGTCTCCAGGCCGCATCTACTTCTGGGGCCGTACATGAGCTTCTGGGGATATTTACTGCTCAGAAGTTTTTGGCTGGTGTCAGCAGTGTTCGCGGTGACGTCAGAGTTCACCCGGTGTCAGTGTCAGCCTGCTTGTCGTTCTGTACAGATACTTGCCTATACAGAGCGATGAAGCACAGCTGACATTGCTCTCCCTGTGGACTATGTCACCAAGAAAAGGAAGAACCTCGCCTCACAAGCTGGTATCTTAAATCTTCATAATGTTTATTCCGTCCACCAGAAGCACAACGTTTCGGTCATAGACCTTTATCAAGTGCACTTGATAAAGGTCTATGACCGAAACGTTGTGCTTCTGGTGGACGGAATAAACATTATGAAGATTTAAGATACCAGCTTGTGAGGCGCTGTTCTTCCTTTTCTTGGTGATATTTTGGACCGGGTGGAACTCCCTGGCTATTGGACGTGCGTCTCTCTTTGGGAACTCAGTGAGTTCCATTCCCATGTGGTGCTGTGGACAAATTCTTTATTTCTTATGCTGTGGACTATGTCAGTCTTAGGATTTTTTTTCTAATAAAGATGAAGTCTCTAAATGTGTTTTTTATTTTATTTCTAATATTTTTTTTTTCTCTATGTTGCGGTTTTTTTTTTACTGTTTACTAGAAATTTAAGGTGGTCATCTCTAATTTGGCATGATGCCATGAATTTCAGGCTTACTACAAGCTGAAAATTCAAATCTGGTATTAACCTCATTATTACCCAGCATGCCACCCCCCACCAGGTTGTTAGAAGAGCTGGGTAAAGCACCTGGAAGTGGCGCTACAATAAATGCACCATTTCCATGGGTGGCTGCAGGCTGCGGTTTTCAGCATGGGGGATGCAGAATGCTTGGGTCATGCCATGCTGAGAATTCCAGAACCCAGCTGCCTAGTGTTATCTACTTGGCAATCAAATACGGCGGGAGCCCACACAATTTTTTTTATTATTTTTTTTTAAATAATTTAAAAAAATGTATGGACTTACCTGCATTTTGATTGCCAGCCAAGGTAAAGCCCGGCAGATTATCTAACTTTAAAAAATTACATAGTGCTCCGCGGTATTTTTGATTCTAAGTGCAGATAAGCTGCTGCCTTTACCTTGGTTGGCAATAAAATACAGGGAAGCCCATTTTTTTAATTGTTTAAAAAAAATTAAAAATATTTGGACTCTCGCTGTATTTTGATCGCCAGCTAGGTAAAATCAGCAACTGGGAGCTAGGATTATTAGTGTGGTAAGGCCCAAGCGTTCTGGGCCCCCACCTAAAACCACAGCCTGCAGCCACCCTTAGAAATGGTGTATGCATCATAGCATCATTTCCAGGTGCTTAACCCGGCCATTCTAGTGGCCCTGGTGGAGGGATGACACAGTGGTAATAATGGGGTTAATACCAGCTTTCTATTCTAGAAAGTACTGAGCCCAAAATTCATGGTGTCATGCCAAATTAGACAAGAACACCATGAATTTCTAATAAACAGTAAAAAAAAGCATAACACAGTAAAAACAAATATTAGGAATAAAACAACAACCAAATTTAGAGACTCCATATTTATTAGAACAAAAATCCTTAGTCAGACGTACTCCACAGGGAGAGCAATGTCAGCTGTGCTTCATCACTCTGTGCAGACAAGAGTCTGTACAGAGCGACAAGAATGTTGACACTAACAGTGATAGTCAGAGTTCAATTGAGTTCATAGCTGAGCCATGAACTTGGCTGAACCCTGATGTCACCGCAAACACTGCCGACACCAGCCGAAAACTGCCGAGTGTCAAGCACTGCAGTGAATATCCCTAGAAGTTAATGAGCAGCCCAGGAAACAGAAGCGGCTGGGTTAGTGGGTGGCAGGACATGTGTCATGGGACCAGTAAGTATAATCATAATGTTTATTAATAATGTGCTTTCTTTTACAGTCCCCAGACCCAAACTGTTACATGGGTTTCCCAGGGAAACCCATGTTCCAGATCTGTGCATGAACACTGTGTGTTTGGTCCTGACCCTGAACTTTACAGTTCGGGTTCGCCCATCACTACTCACCACTTCTCCTAGATGTATTCACAGCAGGGTTTCCTGCAGCCAATAGATGCCGCTTCCACCTTTAGGTCGCTTAGATATATCCTTACATTGGACATGATGAAGAGGCTTGTTGTCTGCCTCAGTTTAGTAGCTAGAAAAACCTTCCTCTCCATCACAGCTGATAGAGACACAGCTCACTTAGCAGTTGAGCAGAGCCAGATTGCTAGATGAAATGCTTCATCACATTCTAACTCAAGAACCCACAAAGAGAAGATAGAGAACTTCCTATTTGTAGCAAAGTGACCTGGAAGAGGAATAGACTGGTCCTGAAATTGGAACATCAATGTAGCTGTCATAGAATACTATAACAACTGTGATAGTCTGCAGGACCCTAACTAATGCCAAAGCGCAAAATATTTTCTTAATCTTAATAATTCTACAACCCCAATTCAAAAAAGTTGAGATGCTATGTAAGATGTAAGGAAAACAAGAATGCAATAATTTGGAAATCACTTATAGACATATTTTATCTATCCACAACATAACATAGAACACCTAACAGAAGTTGAAGGTTAGAATTTTTCTATTTCACTTGGAAAAAATAACACTTTAAAAAATGGAAAAGGTTTAACAAAAACCTGGGAAATTAAGTAGTACTAATGAAAAACAGCCAATTTTCAATTTAGTCACATGACTCTATATAAAAACAGCATGTTAGAGAGGTAGAGCCTCTGAGAAGCAAAGATGGTCAGAGGTTCACACATCTATGAACAAATGCTAAAAATAAATTGTGGAGAACTTCAGGAAAATTTAAAATTTGCACATACTTTGAGAAACTCATAAATTACAGTACATAATATCATCAAAATATGTGTAAATAAAGTATGAAATCATAATCTATGAGCTCTCAGATAGAACTGCATTAAAAACAGGCATGATTTAGTCATGCAAATAACTGTATGCATTCAGGAATATTATTGTCTGTTAACACAGTTTGTGCAATTTACAAATGCAAGATTTAGCTCTATCATGCAAGGAAGAAGCCATCTATCAGCAACATCTATAAATCTGCCATCTTCTCTGGGCCAAAGTTTAATTAAAATGGACAGTGGCAAAATGGAAAACTGTTCTGTGGTCCAGTGAATAAATATGTGAATGTTTATATGAAGAACAAGAACACTATGTCCTATAGACTCAAAAGGAGATGGATCATCCAGCTTGTAATCAGTGCACAATCCATAGCCAAGTATTTCTGAAAGTATGGGGTTTTATTAATGCCTAGGCCATGGGCAGCTAACACATCTAGAAATGCACTATCAATACCCAACATTATACAGACGTTTTAAAATATCATATGCTCCCCAGATATTTCCCTAATAATTCAGCAAGACAACGCTAAACCACATACTGTATCCATTACAACATGCAGAAGAATTGTAGCTGCCTGCCGACCAGACCTTTCACCAATAAAAATATTTTGTTTACTTTGACTGGACAAATCAAATAAAGAAGACTTTAGCAGCGAGAATCCTACATCAGACAAGAAGGCAAAAACATTCATCCCCAAAACTCAAGAAATGTATCCCATCACTTCTCAGATGTTTATAGACTATTTTAAAAAGAAGAGCGGATGCTACAAAATGGGAGACATGACCCTGTGACACCTTTTTGAGATATATTGCTTTTATCCATTCCTAAATTAGCTGTTTTTTAAAAATAAAATGGAAAATGTCCAACTTTCATCTTTTGATTTGTTTGCCAGGGGCGGACTGGCCCAGGTGCAAGGGTGGCAGTTGCCCCCTGGGCCGGTGGTACAGTCCCAGCTCAGGGCCGCCCACATCAGGGAGAGCAGCCAGGTGGCGCATTACGGCCGCGGCGGCCACACAAACTTCAGGGGCTGCTGGAACAGCCAGCCCCTGCTGTTTGCTGTGCTCATTTGATAAAATATGACTATAAGAGATTTCTAAATCATTGTATTTTTGATTTCCAAACATTTCACAGAACATTCCAAATTTCTGAAAAAGTAGGTTGTACAATAATCATGTTTTGTATAGTTTATTTAACAGGATCCATCATGATCTGTTATTTTTGTTAAATAATGTCATGTCATTTGGAGATGAGGAAAATGAGTACCAGAATTGATAGTGATGTATTTAATTTTTTTAATTATGCTAACATCCTTTGGTAATTTGTTTGGCCAACTCAAGCTGTTACAATTTTTTTACATTGTATTTTTTTAATTACTATAGTAATAGTAAATTTGATTATACATTAACTGTAAGTAACTCAAATTGATACCAAAAAAAAATATGCTTATTTTTTAATCTACTAGGAACTATAATAACAATAAACCTAGTTTTTTTATTGTTTTGTTCATTTTGCTGTTCTAAGCGTTACCTTTGCAGTGGTTTTCATCCCAAGGGTATACACAATTCTGAACTCCATTGCAGACCAATGTATTATTAATGCACATATTACTATGACAAAAAAATGAATTTGCTTCACACGGAGCTGAAAGGCAAGAGATAAACATTAAATGAGAATAACGACCCTGTTTACTTAGTATTGTGTTTTAAAGAATTTGTTGAGTGGTAGAAGACAAAAACAATCATAGCAAACCATAAAAAATGTATAGTAAGGCATAAAAACAATGAGATCTTCTATATGTTGACTTATTAGACTCACATTCCTAGCTGTCAACTCACAATAAAATGCACTATCAATCTCGGCTCTGTAAACAAACATGACCTTTTTGTTATCAGGTGTTTTGGAAAAGTTTGCAAAATCGGCACATATCAAACTTAAATTACAAATTAAAAAAAAAATGAAATATAATACAAAAGATATACCTTTGACTGCACCTATATATTGCAAATCACACAAAATTTGAATTTGCCTATTTTCTCAGAATTTCTCTGGAAATAAAATTTTAGGAGGATGTGTTTAGGGTCTCTCAAGACTTCACACCATAACAAATATTACATTTGAAAAATGCTTATAATCGAACCAGCTCAATTTGAGAAGAGTGGACAGTGCTTCCAATGGGATCAGAAAATGCAACCAAAACTGGAAAATTAACAGTGAGGAGTTTGGGGACCAAAGTGGAGCGATGGGTGGTGAAGTGAGTATAAGGATATGTTTAATATTTTTTAACCCCTTTTGAACGCCTTTTATGGTTTAGCAAAATGGAGGCCAGTGAAAGAGAATTACAAAATATTTCACACTTCAATGAATCATCTCAATGGTCCACCAAACTATTACCGTATCTCACCTTGACATTATATTCTACTTCAAAACCACCCAGAATGTCCCTGTAATGGGCTCTTAGATGAATGATGAGTACAATTATATTTAAATAAGTGATCACTTTATTAGTTTAAATCATGTAACCTGTCCCTGCTTAGTTCACATACCTGGTGTATAGTAAAACTGTACTGGTCGTGGCTTCAGTCCTAGTACCCCATGCCAACGTACGTTTCGTTATCTTCTTCAGGGCGTCAAGAAGAAGAAGAAGATAACGAAACGTACATTAGCAGTGGGGTACTAGGACTGAAGCCACGACCAGTACAGTTTTACTATACACCAGGTATGTAAACTAAGCAGGGACAATTACATCTGGAGCACTGCGGCAGCACCGTACACGGGTGAACTAGTCCAGGGAGAAGTAGGGGAAGTGTTATACATTGGAAGGTTCACCTGATGGTACGTGGGCACATGGCAATATATATCAGAGTCCCATAATTAATACAATCGATAGTGCAGCCACTTATAGTGCTAAGTAAACCTAAGCAATATGTCCTTGTGAACCTGGTATAACTGGTACTGTATAATTAATTGTTACTAATTGTTGTTAACTATTATAGAGTTATTTACATTTTGGTCACAGTCCTAGACCTGGTTATAAATTAATGGTAATCATTGGGGTACTTTTGTGTAGTTTTTTAACATATTTTATGAATTGTTACATGATTTAAACTAATAAAGTGATCACTTATTTAAATATAATTGTACTCATCATTCATCTAAGAGCCCGTTACAGGGAAATTCTGGGTGGTTTTGAAGTAGAACACTTCAATGAATGCAGATTTTTTGTAAAATTCTAGTAGAATTCAATAACATGTAAATCTGTCTGCTCGTCTCTACTAAAGACAAATAGCACATTGCATTAAAATCACTCAACCAAATACTTTACACCTATAGGCAGCACAGCATCTTAAAACATAAGTCAGGAAAGGCATTAGAAATCAAGACAAAAATTACAAATTTAAGATGTCTAAATTCATGTATGTTTACAAATTCACCACAATTTGGCATTAAAGGGATCCTGTCACCTCCAAAACTCCACATGAGCTAGCAAAACATGTCCCTGCAGCATCGTATCACTAATCTCACACTTCTTTTGTCTCCTAAAAGCATCCTGTGAAAGTGAATAAAAACATTTTAATACTTACTCATTAGTGATTATAATTAGCAGTGGCTATATTCTTTAGTTACCAGGGCGGGCTGTTTTGCAACCTCGAGGATCCACCCTCTCTCTGTCTGTGCTGCTGTGATGTGCAGCTGAAGGCAGGACTAATGATTTGCATTCTGTGAGTGATAGAGAGGGGGGAGGGCAAAGCCTGCACAAGCAGAGCAACACAGACAGAGAGAGGATGGATCCTGGAGCCTGCAAAACAGCCCGCCCTGGTGACTAAAGAATATAGCCCCTGCTAATTATAATCACTAATGGCCACTTAAAATATACTAAGATGAATGGATTGTGAGATGTAAATTATATGTATATTTGCACAAAAGCTGGTGGATAGGACCATAAAATGTTTACACCATATACTTAATTTATTGACTGATATTAAATTGTTAAGCACATCCTTAAATAAAGTTTTTTCACTTTTGATAAAATTGGGCTGTTTGATCGTTTCTTTTTTCTGGGTCTCTTTGTCTCCTCTCCTAGTACGCAAACTCCACTCCACAGCCTCGATCATCCTCACAGAGATTTCAGACATCTTGATTTACATTCACTGTTTGAGTCCCTTCTCCCTCTCACAGATATAGCTTTCTTACTTGATGCAGATGCAGTAAGCAGCTCCAGCCTCCGGGATCACCGCTCAGCCTGTGGGGAGCATTCCATCTTGCTGCTGTCCATCCCCCGGAGGTTCCGCAGCGTCGGTAACGATTACCGAAACTACTCATAGGTGGCGTCACAAATAAATTAAAAACCCCTTTAATCTGTTCCACCAAGACGTCGTCAACCCTTTTTATCTGCACTACACCGGGCCCCACTACCGGCAGGCGCGGCCCACCCGTGACAAGGAGGAAGGAAGCATCGCCTGTCTAAACCGGAGTCCCGGCCACGGTGAGTCAGAAAATGGCGTCACGAACAGGATACGAGCAGGCCCGTTATCCAACGGGTATAATGTGCTTAAAAATGACTTTATTGTCTACAATTTGGACTTTGTTCGTCCCTAAAAGAACTTTCCCGCCTTTTCACAGTGGGCCAAGATGGCGTCCAAGATGGCGTTCCCGCCACAAGAATCCGCCACGTGCAAGCCCAGGAGTGAGTCAACCCCCCCCTCATCGTGGGAGGGCTAAAGACAAAAGGCGCCAAACTCTTTGTCCGCCCTGATTGCTCGAATCAACCATGGGGGCGGACCCCAAAGACTTTTCCCACCATTGGACTACAAAAGCCCAGAGGAAATGGGAGTGTCACAGAAGTTCTTCACCAGCTCTTACCAGAACGCTTACCGGTTGAACGGGTGTGGTTCCCTCCAAAAGAAGAGAATGGCCAGCATGAGACTCCAAGACCTAATGCGGGAGGTCGAGGCGGAGGCCAGAGCAGCCATAGGCCAACCGGGTCCGGGTCCTGCCCTTACCATAGACGGCAGCCCCGACTTCTGGCTAGAGGCTCGACAAGACCTCCGGGTGCGACTACTTGAGACTGTAGAATGGACGATTCGCAGCTGGAGCGCGACCCTAGGCAGACGACTACACCATGCGATGCAGCAGAGCCGACCGGGTACCGCTATTCCAAGCCCAGACGACGTCACCAGCTTCTCAACCACCTCACCGTCGCCTACCACCTGTCCTGCTTCGTCACCAGAGCCAATCGACTGCATCATTCCGGTGGAGGCCACAGCTCAGCTCGTTCCAGCGATTAATACCGCAGCCGACCCTGTTCCTGAGCCGGAGCTTACCATACGCTCCAAAGCAGAACTTGATCTCTACCAGGTTCCCACCGAGGAACCCGCGACATGTTTCACAACTACAGAGACTGTCGCCTGTTTCGTCCCCGTACCGGAGACTTCCCTTGCAATTGCCGAGGCCTACCTGGTAACCGGGATCGAGACCCCTCTACCTGCAGTTACAGATGAAGAGGCAGGCAGCCTGGAAGCCCTGCAAGACGTCTCTGTGGAAGGATCCGCAGCATCACCACCCTGTTGTACAGAGGAACCAGCTTCAACATCTCCAGCCATCGAGCAGCCTGATGTGGTCATCGAGGAAGAGGTCGAAGAGGATGACAACGAGACACGCAGCGTCGCTGAGGATCTCGACACCGGGTTCGCTTGGGGAGACACAGAGGAACTTCCTACCGGGCATACAGCTCGGGTACACTGGTCGGGTGCAACGCTGACACCTTCCCCTGTGCCGTTCCACCGGGTGCCGGTCCAGACAGCCCGCCAAGTTCAAGCTTCCCGCCAAACCACCAGCTCCATCACTCATCTCTACACCCCGAGCCGTAACGACGGAGCTGTACGCCAGAGACGACGAGAGGAGTGGCAAGCCCGTGAACGCGCCAATATGCAGGCCCGTGCCGAGGCTCGCCGCCAGCCGCCGCTGCCTGATGAACTCCGCCGCGAAGGTAGAATTTCCACCTTTAACTTACATACTGGGTGGGGGTTCGCTTGGGAGGTGGGTTTGAATGAGGAAGTGTTTGTAGGGCGCCGGGACGTTGAGTCAAACTTGCCGAGAGGACATCCCGATCGCGACCTATACCGGGGCGATGTAATCACCTACGAACGCTATGCTTGTCCAGATGGGTGGTTCGCTATCCGGGTGCGCCATCGTTCTCCATGCCAGTGACTTTAAGACTTGAACTCATTCAATGACTCTGTTCCTGTTAATCACTGACTGTGCGATCTGACGGCTACAGCCTGAACTTTTACCTAAGGACAGCCGACCGCCCGCCGGGTCCGCACCAAGTGTTTTACCTGTTTATTTTACCTGTCTCACTTATATGCAAAATAATGACCTGTCATTAATGAAAGTGTATATAACCTGTTATAAAATACAAAAACCTCTGTAATGTGGGTAGTGTGACGCTTGGGGACAAGCGTATTCAACCAAGGGGGAGTGTGGCGCCTCGCAACGAGTGCGTTACAAGAGGGTATTGCAGCCATAAATGCAGCCGCAATATTCTCTGACACAGCAGTGATCTGGTTAACTTAGAAATCCAACCTTGCATGCATCACCTAGAACAGAGGGCCAATCCTAGGTCCTGGTGGGCGGAGTGCTAGGGAAGTGTGTAGGAGAAGAGACCCTTAGTCATTAGGAGAAGGGATCTAGAACTTGACCTGAGCAGTCTAGAACTTGGAGAGGAGCGGGATCTCCGCACCCCGTGCAGCCCCCGGGCCGTCACCGGTCGGGTGTCAGCACCTGAGGCCTCAACAACCGGGATTGGGCATCGTAACCACGGGTTCCCAAATGACTCCCGTGCCCACAACTTACAGCCAGTTCACTGGTACCGAAGCTGGCAGCAGTTCACCTCTGCTATGCGAACCAGAAGCGTGGAAGAGCAGCTTCACAGGAGCACCCCACCACCAGCCAACTTCCAGTCGTCTAACCAGCGGTGTACCCACTGAGGGATCCAAGGCTCCCCAAAACATCCACAACGTACATCTTGAATAGGGCATTGAAGCAGCCTCCCCGTACCTGACCTGGTATTCCTGGGCGACACTGGCAACCACTTAGTTAGAATGGAAGAACACTGCGGATTTCTAAGGGACACCATCACTGCTGAGTCCACCCAGTCCACTACCCGTGAACTGTATACCATGTACTGCCTGCTGGTTACAGTAAAGACCCGTTGAAGAGACTTTCTGTGTCCGTGCTTCCTTATGAACTGTCCGTCCGCACTACAAGGTAACCGCAGCTGCCGCACAACATCTTAAGCAGCTCCAGCCTCCGGGGATCACCGCTCAGCCTGTGGGGAGCGTTCCATCTTGCTGCTGTCCATCCCCCGGAGGTTCCACAGCGTCGGTAACGATTACCGAAACTACTCATAGGTGGCGTCACGAATAAATTAAAAACCCCTTTAATCTGTTCCACCAAGACGTCGTCAACCCTTTTGATCTGCACTACACCGGGCCCCACTACCGGCAGGCGCGGCCCACCCGTGACAAGGAGGAAGGAAGCATCGCCTGTCTAAACCGGAGTCCCGGCCACGGTGAGTCACTAACACTATTAATCTCATATTTATGGGGAGGTTCTGTCAGATACAGGACACCTTGTGGGTTTATCACTTGGACAATGCTTGCTCTTAAATGATATATACTATATACAATGCTTGTTGTGAAGTGTCTATTACAGCTATTGTCGATATAAATGAAGTTAAAATATACTAAGATGAATGGATTGTGAGATGTAAATTATATGTATATTTGCACAAAAGCTGGTGGATAGGACCATAAAATGTTTACACCATATACTTAATTTATTGACTGATATTAAATTGTTAAGCACATCCTTAAATAAAGTTTTTTTCACTTTTGATAAAATTGGGCTGTTTGATTGTTTCTTTTTTCTGGGTCTCTTTGTCTCCTCTCCTAGTACGCAAACTCCACTCCACAGCCTCGATCATCCTCACAGAGATTTCAGACATCTTGATTTACATTCACTGTTTGAGTCCCTTCTCCCTCTCACAGATATAGCTTTCTTACTTGATGCAGATGCTACAGCCGCTTTATACAGCACAATAACTGCTGCTCTAAATTCGGCCGCCGCCTCATGCATACCAAAACTTGCACAATCAACAGGCAACCCTGGCATACCAGCCTCACTAAAGACCTGATGCAGGTTTCCAGGGTTGCTGAGCAGAGACGGAAGAGATCCCATTTCATCAAACACTTCATTGCATACAAGCAATCTCTCGACAGTTTCAAGTACACACTCACTGCTGCAAAACAACCCTACTTCTCATCTCTCACATCCTCTGTTTCACAACCCTGAACAGCTATTCAACACTTTCAATTCAATCATCCATCCCCCATCATCTCTGTCCTCTCCTTTTATCTTAACTGAAGACTTTAAGAAGATTGAAACCTTCAGAAAAGCTTTGGCCCTTCACATCCCCTCCTTATAACTGCTCAGCCCTTTTCTTCCAAAACCAGCTTCTCCGCTATGATAGAAGATCAACTCTCTTCTCTTCTGCCCAGATCACATCTCCTCACCTGCACGCTTGACCGGCTCCTACTCATCCTTATCCTCAACCTCACCAGAGTCTTCATCACAGCCCTACATTGAACATGCCTCGATCACACCCATCCGCACAAAGCCCTCCCTCGACACATCCTCTGTGTCTAGCTATTGCCCATATCACTTCTCTCTAATGCCTCAAGGCTGCTGGAACAGCATGTCCATCTTGAACTGTCCTCCCACCTCTCCTCCTGCTTCCTTTTTGACTGGTTACAATCTTGCTTTCAACTGCATCACTCAACCAAAACTCCTGCAAGTAAAGTCACCAATGAGATATTAACTGCTAAAGGTAAGCAACACGACTCTGTCTTCCATCTCCTGAACCTGTTCTCAGCATTCGTCACTGTTGACGATTCCCTCTTGCTACAGATTCTCTCATCTCTTGGTATCACAGACTTGACCCTATTCTGGATTTGTTCATATCTAACAGACTGCACTTCCAGCATTTCCTCTCTCACTACCTCCTCATCTCAACCCCTGTCTGAAGGTGTCCCCCAATGTTCAGTTCTCGGACCCCAACTCCAGTTCTAGGACAGATCATATAGTCCCATGATTTTCAGTATCATCTCTATGCTGAAGATACACAGATCTACCTCTCTGGCCTTGATATCACCTGCCGAATAGCTGGCAGGAGAGGTCTTACACCGATCCATGTCAGTGAAGAACGGCAATGGGCACAACTGGAAGGTAGGATGCAACTACTGGCAATTTGCTGGTTGCAGTGAAATCATGGACACGTT
The DNA here is from genome assembly GCA_033576535.1 of Allobates femoralis. Classification (NCBI taxonomy): domain Eukaryota; kingdom Metazoa; phylum Chordata; class Amphibia; order Anura; family Aromobatidae; genus Allobates; species Allobates femoralis. The sequence goes on from JARQOC010000005.1 coordinate 186,706,527, forward strand.
GTTCTATTTTGTTGCTGTGTACAAAATGGAACAATGTGTCCATGATTTCACATGAGTCAGCAAATTGACAGTGAAATTGCAAGCAATATTGCTTCGTGTAACAGTAAATCTCTGAAATACATGATTTGGATGGAACCTCCAATGGAAGATTCCATATAATGAGGCAAAAGGAGTTACTTAGGACTGTGTCTGTCCTATTATCGGGCAGTGTCCATCTTTGACATCTCTGAACAGAGGTCAGAGTCCAAAGAATCTCTGTCTGCCTCAATATAGTAAATGGCTCCCAGGACACAGTACATCGAGGTCCGCGCTGCCACTTCAGAAAGGAACAAAAGAAGCCAGTACAAGAGAATGTCTGGATCAACGATTCTTCTTTATTATCCAACGCATTTCAGAGTTATCTCCCAACTCCTTCAGGGAACTCTGAAACGCGTTGGATAATAAAGAAGAATCGTTGATCCAGACATTCTCTTGTAATGGCTTCTTTTGTTCCTTTCTGAAGTGGCAGCGCGGACCTCGAGGTACTGTGTCCTGGGAGCTGATTATACCACAGGGATCTGTGGAGAGTACGGTCCTGCAGCAGCTACTTGTATCTGAGCGATCATTACCAGTTGTGGGTTTTCACAACTACATCAGGTGAGCAGCCTCTTTGTATAACCTTTTGTCCTTCTTCAAAGAAGATATCACCCTATGTGCGCATTCTTGAATTTTATAGATCAATATAGTAAATGGATAAGACCTGGGTTTTATCTCAATCATGTCATGATTTGGAGATTTAGATGTAATCCTCTATGTGGGTGTTCAGTGTATTACACAGGATAAATATGATCATAAATGTGATGTAAAATTTTCCCAATAAAATGTTCAACTCATTCTGCTGCAAAGAAAGTGCTACTAATATAAAACCCTTGTAATAGGGGTTTTTCTGTTCACTGCTATCCATCCCCACAAAGCATCCACAGCCAAAAGAGTGAGCACAGACACATGTCTCGGGGATAACAGTTCACGTGGGTAGTCCACAGCAAATACAATTCAGGGTTAGATTCTGACAAAGAATTTAGATCCTGGAGCTTTAAAAACTCTTTATTATGTAGAAGCAGTATTTTTAGGTAATTATAAGAGACTTCTCTTCAAAGTCTTTTCGTTGCTTAAAAGCAGAAGAGCAGAAATATAGTAAGAGTAATTTACACACCTTGAGTCTTGTATCACTTTCACAGGTGGTCACGGCATATGCAGAGAAAAATATATGCAGTAAATAACAGACAATCAACGTTGAGGTGGGAGACTCTTAAATTCCTCAACATGCGGGCAATAGGTTTTTCTGTAGAGATATGACCTACTACTGGAGAGCAGGGGTTAATTCAGACAGCGAGGACGCAGGGTTAAACATCTTTAGCCATCTTTGCTGAAGAAGTCAGAGAAAGATCCAAGGCATTAGGCCTGGCAATAAATTATGAGGTGAAGGGAAATGATGCAGAATAATGCATGAATTTAAATTAAATTATTTGTCTAAAACTCAGTAATGACTGTAGTGGGATAGCTAAGGAGTGAATTGCAGTGTACATAGTTACTTACGGTCCAGTGGTACTTAAAAGGACAGACTTAATCTGGACTGGGTCACTACATACTTCCCCTCTTAAGGAGAGCCCTCCTCGGCGATTGTGCTAGTAGAGGACTACTATGAAAGGAAACCAAGGTACATGCAATATTAAGTAACGACAAGGCAAAGATATTCAGACACATGGAATAACAATATGCAATACTCAAGTACAAAACACGAAGGCTATATTGCCAGAGCGAAGTAGAGTCTCTTTCCACAATATTTCATCATCCATATAAAAGGTTCTGGACTGGCACTTTTAAAGGCAATAAAAAAAGAAAAAAATATATATACATATGTAGTCAAAATTGTTGCTACCCCTCAATTAATGAAAGAAAAACCCACAATGGTCACAGAAATAACTTGAATCTAACAAAAGTAATAATAAATAAAAAATCTTTAAAAATGAACAAAATGAAAGTCAGACATTGCTTTTCAACCCTGCGTCCACAGAATTTTTAAAATTTTTTTTTTAAATTAAACTTATAAAATAAGCATGGACAGAAATGATGGTACCTATAAAGGGAACATGTCAACTCCTTTATGCCCCACCCAGCTATCACTGTCTGTATCTGCAGCTTCATAGTATTATTCTAATCATTCCTGTCTAAACCCATAACATAATGTTAAAGGTGAAAAAAGCATTTATACACTTAGGCTACGTTCACACATTTGCGTATTTTGCTGCGCTTTTTTACGCGCGCTTTTTGCCGCGTTTTTCGGCCGCGCAAAAAAGCGCAGCAAAATACGCAGGACCATTCACACACTGTGCTTTCTTTCCCCCAGAAAGCGCAGTGATGTCACAGAGAGGAGGAAGAATCCTGCTTCCTCCTCCCCTCTGTGAGATGTGTGGCCGCCCCATTAGACTTCACAGTGTGTTAATACACACTGTGAAGTCTAAATTAAACTAAAGCAAGTGTGTGAAAAATAAAAAAGAATCAATACTCACCTTCCGACGCTTTCTCCCGGTGTCTGGTGCCTTCTGCCGCTCTCCGGTGTCCGATTCTAAGTGAGATGTCTGTTCTCACAGGACCTGTGGTGATGTCAGAGGGGGCGTTCCCGGGGCGGTCCCATCGCTGATTGGCTGCTCGCGGTCATGTGGTGTCACATGACCGCGAGTGCCCGGGAACGCCCCTCCTCTGACATCACCACAGGTCTTGTCAGACGAGATCTGACTTACAACCGGGGATCGCAGACCGGGAGAAGGCTCCAGACACCGGAGAGAAAGCGTCGGAAGGTAAGTATTGATTCTTTTTTATTTTTCACACACTTGCTTTAGTTTAATTTAGACTTCACAGTGTGTATTAACACACTGTGAAGTCTAATGGGCGGCCACAGCTGTCACAGAGGGGAGGAGGAAGCTGGATTCTTCCTCCCCTCTGGGAAAATACGCAGAAGTAGCTCCGTAAAGAATTGACATATCAATTCTTTACGGAGCTGCGTTTTCTCCCGGAAAACGCACTGCGTATTTTTACGCAATGTCTGCACTGCAAAGTGAATTTCCCATTCACTTTGCAGGCAGACAAAAAGCACATTGCGTATTTTGAAAAGCGCGCGTAAAAAAACGCGGCAAAATACGCAATGTGTGAACGCAGCCTTAGATTTTCTTATGTAAATGAGGCATGTGCTGCATGGTCGAGTCAACAGAAGAAAGTCATTACTGCACAAATGCAACAAAGTATCTTATCTACAATACGCCAAACAGCACAGAGACAAGCCTCAAATCTACAGGAACAAGGTAATTTGGAGTGATGAGTACAAAATCGAAATTTTTGGCTACAACCATAAATGTTACGTTTACAGAGGTGTCTTCCAGGCCTATGATGAAAGGAACACCATTCCTACTGTAAAGCATGTTGGTGGATCGCTGATGATGTGGGGATGAGTGAGCTACAAAGGCATAGGAGACTTGGTCAAAGTGGATGAAAAGATGAATGCAGAACATTATCAGAAAATACTGCAGGCAAATTAGCACTCATAAGCCCAAAAGCTGCACATGGGACATACTTAGATATTCCAACTTGACAATGATCCAAAACACAAGGCCAAGTCAACCTGTCATTGGCTACAGCAGAACAAAGTGAAGGTTCTGGAGTGGCCATCTCAGTCTTCTGACCTCAATATCATTGAGCCACTCTGGGGAGAACTCAAGTGTGCAGTTCATGCAAGAAAGCCCAGGAATTTACAAGAACTGGACGCTTTTTGCCAAGAAAAATGGGCAGCTTTACCATCTGAGAATATAAAGAGCCTCATTCACAACTACCAAAAAAGACTTCAAGCTTTCATTGATGTTAGAGGGGGTAATGTATGGTATTAAGTACTGGGGTATGTGAACTTTAGATCATGTCATTTGCATGTTTTCAGTTTTCATTATGATTAAAAAGAGAAAACACAGTAGTTTTACAATAAATGGCTTCACCCAACCACTAACCATGAGTGGAAAAATACATTTTTTTTGTTATCATTCATATTATCTGAATAGAGGCTAAGAAAACAAAAAATCTGCCTAGGTATGTAAACTTTTGAACACAATTGTATATTTCCTCTAAACCACAAAGAGTTTCATTGTAAAGCAGATCTGGCTGCAGTGGTTTGGGTAGCATGAATTAGCTGACAGGTTCCCTTTAATTGCAGATTAAGAAACTGGACTGATGACTCATTAATTAGTTATTTAAGTAATTTGTTCCAAATTTATTTCAATATTTAAAATGTAAATTAGTTGTAAATATGATTACGTGCTCATTTATTGATGTTAAAAAATAGATTTGAAATTCATATGTAGATTAACATAAAAAAAATCACCGGCGCTCAAAGTTGCTGCACTCTAGTCCAGTATGCAATTTCCAGAAAAAGTATCGCACCTGAGAAACTAAGTGCTATCCTTTTGTCTTGCTCATACTGAGACTCTTCCTCCCTTCCTTTTCTTTTTTCATACAGTGTATACAAAAATGTATTATATCTAATATGTTTACATTTAAAAAACCATCAGAACTTCTCAGTCATTCTTTCTATTTTAATTCCATCCTTTCAATGTATTCCATACACTCTAGACATGCTATCATAAATGTCCAATCACAATCTATCCTCATGTATATAACTAGTAACACCATTGAGTCCAGGTAATTCCCTGAAGAAGAAATACACTGTATGCTTTCAAAACATGTCGGTATTTAGACAGTTAGTCCCCAACAGGCCTCCGTAGCTGCATCTATGAGTATCCTGTAGCGGTGACATCACCTTCTCAGTAAGCATCCCGTTACCTGGATACCTGAGTTAGCTTCCGGTCGGAGCCTTCGGTATCTGGCGTGCTCAGTCATCAGAACCTTTCCCCCACGGCATACAAGCACAAGGGTTGGAGGTCCCAGTGTCCTGCCTCAATGCAACAAAGGTATTTTGTCCTGTACCACTGCATCCTGCGGTAAACCAGTTAGCGGATTGAGTCATTGAATCTCTCAGTCCCCTTGGCAGTGTAACACTAAGTGCGGATTTCCTTGTACTAAAGCCTCCTAGAGATTGGGTTTTCTTAGGTACGTAAAAATCCTATAAATTGCAGCTTCCTCATCAGTGTACCTATGAATGACTGCAGATCCCTTCCATCAAAAGTCCTCTAGAGTTTTGATACATTCATACTCTTGACATCTTTCTGCTTAATAGGGAATCCTGCATGACGGAATAAGTTTGGACTTTTCGGCATTAATCCATTCAAGGGCTTTTTGAAAGGACTGTACAAAAAGATCACGCATGGATGCCCACAAACCAACAGGTATTAACCTATTCATACTGTTTGTTTTCTATTTTAGCATAATGCGTGCCACAAGGGATATTACCCTTTGATTTGCGTTTGTTTTTATGTGTGTTTGTAGGTATCTCTTCATCTTGTCTTTGACTCACCAATTGATGCTGTAGACTACCTTCAAGCAGTTATGAGTTTTATTAGGTATTGTATGGAGGCCTCTTTTTTAGTTGACATTTTCTTTTATAATAATTGCTTATTCCATCATTGATATTATTCCAATCATAATTGACAGTGAACTATCGCCAAATAGACAACTCTCCGGAGCCTCATTGCTACCATCCCTATCCTGATTGAGGTCATTCGAACTGTTTTTTGTTACCCAAATTGTCAGTTACTCTACATTCATATTTGATGTGGAGGTATGTGCATGCATGTGTAGGTTTACACACGGTTTTCATTTAGATATATGGCATTGTTCTCCTAATTGATTTGAGATTCAGCTCACTAAACAATCTACAGAACCCAAAAAGCGGTGATTATTGTTGTTGAGTTGTTTTTATGTATGGTCTTGCACATAAAAATAAATTATAAATTTGTTGGGCTAATAAAGATGAAATACAGATGTGATAGTAGTTCAGGGCTCTTGTATTCAGAATTATAAGCTGTAAGAAAAGGCATTTACAGCAGATGGCAGTGTTGGATCATGACACAAAACATATCGTGTTGAAAGTAGGAAAGTTTAATGTATGTCACTCTTTATCTTGGGAATTTTCATGTCATGTAAATTTATAAGATGGTTTTAAATTAAAACTTAAGCCAGAATCAACCACAAAGCATCTCTAATATCTCCAAAATCTATAAACTATATATATGCAAGAGTGATGTGCCCTTAAAAAGAGAAGTTTTAATACTTTTTTATGAATTATGAAGATGCAAAGTGAATGAACAAATGCGAGATCTAAAACAAATTAATATTTGGCGTGATCACCATTTGCCTTCAAAACAACCTCAATTCTTCTAGGAACACTTCCATATGGTTTTGAAAGAACTCAGGATGGAGGATGTTCCAAGCATCTTAAATCAAACCACAGATCTTTAACTCCTTCACGCCTAGACGATTTTACGATTTCCATTTTTCCCTCCACTTCTTCATTTTTATTTTTCCATCAATATTGCCATATGAGGGTTTGTGTTTTGCGAGACGAGTTGTACTTTTGAATAAAATAATTTATTTTACCATAAAGTGTACTGGAAAACAGGAAAAAAAATTCCAAGTGCAGTGAAATTATAAAAAAAAAGTGCAATTATATGTTTGTTTTTTGGGTTTTTTATTTACTATTTTCATTATATGGTAAAACTGACATGTTGATATGATGCCTCAGGTCGGTATGAGTTCATAGATACCAAACATGTATGCTTTTACTCATATCTAAGTCGTAAAAATAATTCTGAAGTTTTTGATAAAAGCAATTGCAGTTTTGCACCATTTTCCAAAACCCGTACGTAGAATTATCATTTTCGAGATCTGGGGCTATGTGACAGCTTATTTTTTGCGTCTTGACCTGACGTTTCTATTGATATCATTTTTGGGCAGATGTGATGTTTTAATCGCCCATTCTTGCATTTCATTGCATTGTTGTGGCGACCAAAAAAACATAGTTTTGACGTTTGGACTTCCACATGTTTGGTGTGTCTCCCAGGTGGCTTATGGCAAACTTCAAATGAGACTTTTTATGGATATCTTTGAGAAATGGCTTTCTTCTTGCCACTCTTCCATAAAGATTAATTGAGTCCAGAGGGACAATACCCACATCATGTTCACCACTATAGTGAAACAAAGATATTATATTGTGGGATTATGTTATTTGTGGATCCATCGCATTAACATACGTAATAAACAAAAGGAACAAAGCGATAACAGGGCCCAATATGTGTGAAAAAGTATTTATTTATTAAAGACGTCCTTAAAGGATAAAAAATGGGGAGCACACAATGTATATAAAAAACACAGCATATATGGACACAGTGTTACAGGAATAACAAGATATACAATCTTTGATGATGGTACAAAAAAGGAAATTTAATATGCTTATACAATTTTATAAGATAAGCTCCAAAAAATGTGGGCATATATTACACTTGGACTTAATTCTAAATCATGTCACACTGACTGACAGCCTTGTAGACATGAGTAAAGTTTGTGACACTGACTGACAGCCTTATAGACATGAGTGAACTGCGTCACACTGACTGACAGCCTTGTAGACAGGATTGAACTGCGTCACACTGATTGACAGCCTTGTAGACAGGAGTAAAGTTTGTAACACTGACTGACAGCCTTGTATACAGGAGTGAAGTGCGTCAAAGTGACTGACAGCCTTGTAGACAGGAGAGAAGTTTGTCACACTGATTGACAGCCTTGTAGAGAGGAGTGAAGTTCATCACACTGACTGACAGCCTTGTAGACAGGAGTAAAGTTCGTGACACTGACTGACAGCCTTATAGACAGGAGGGAAGTTCGTCACACTGACTGACAGCCTTGTAGACAGGAATGAAGTACGTTACAGTGACTGACAGCCTTGTAGACAGGAGTGAAGTTTGTGATACTGACTGACAGCCTTATAGATATGAGTGAACTGCGTCACACTGACTGACAGCTTTGTAGACAGGAGTAAAGTTTGTGACACTGACTGACAGCCTTATAGACATGAGTGAACTGCATCACACTGACTGACAGCCTTGTAGACAAGATTGAACTGCGTCACACTGACTGACAGCCTTGTAGACAGGAGTAAAGTTTGTAACACTGACTGACAGCCTTGTATACAGGAGTGAAGTGCGTCAAAGTGACTGACAGCCTTGTAGACAGGAGAGAAGTTTGTCACACTGATTGACAGCCTTGTAGAGAGGAGTGAAGTTCATCACACTGACTGACAGCCTTGTAGACAGGAGTAAAGTTTGTAACACTGACTGACAGCCTTGTATACAGGAGTGAAGTGCGTCAAAGTGACTGACAGCCTTGTAGACAGGAGTAAAGTTTGTAACACTGACTGACAGCCTTGTATACAGGAGTGAAGTGCGTCAAAGTGACTGACAGCCTTGTAGACAGGAGAGAAGTTTGTCACACTGATTGACAGCCTTGTAGAGAGGAGTGAAGTTCATCACACTGACTGACAGCCTTGTAGACAGGAGTAAAGTTCGTGACACTGACTGACAGCCTTATAGACAGGAGGGAAGTTCGTCACACTGACTGACAGCCTTGTAGACAGGAATGAAGTACGTTACAGTGACTGACAGCCTTGTAGACAGGAGTGAAGTTTGTGATACTGACTGACAGCCTTATAGATATGAGTGAACTGCGTCACACTGACTGACAGCTTTGTAGACAGGAGTAAAGTTTGTGACACTGACTGACAGCCTTATAGACATGAGTGAACTGCATCACACTGACTGACAGCCTTGTAGACAAGATTGAACTGCGTCACACTGACTGACAGCCTTGTAGACAGGAGTAAAGTTTGTAACACTGACTGACAGCCTTGTATACAGGAGTGAAGTGCGTCAAAGTGACTGACAGCCTTGTAGACAGGAGAGAAGTTTGTCACACTGATTGACAGCCTTGTAGAGAGGAGTGAAGTTCATCACACTGACTGACAGCCTTGTAGACAGGAGTAAAGTTTGTGACACTGACTGACAGCCTTATAGACAGGAGGGAAGTTCGTCACACTGACTGACAGCCTTGTAGACAGGAGTGAAGTACGTTACAGTGACTGACAGCCTTGTAGACAGGAGTGAAGTTTGTGATACTGACTGACAGCCTTATAGATATGAGTGAACTGCGTCACACTGACTGACATCCTTGTAGGCAGGATTGAACTGCGTCACACTGACTGACAGCCTTATAGAGAGGAGGGAAGTTCGTCACACTGACTGACAGCCTTGTAGACAGGAGTGAAGTACGTTACAGTGACTGACAGCCTTGTAGACAGGAGTAAAGTTCATGATACTGACTGACAGCCTTATAGACAGGTGTTAACTGCATCACACTGACTGCCAGCCTTGTAGACAGGAGTAAAGTTTACAGACTAGTGAACCGCCGCGACACTACTGTATTCAGGATAAATGTGGATGAATGAGTGGCACTAAAGAAAAGTAGATCTGTGGGTATAATGCAAATGTGTAATGCAGTAAAACTGCCCTGTGCTGAATATGAAAACCGGAGATCTTAGTCTCAGTAGTGGCCACTAAAGATCAAGCTTGGCACCCACTTCAAGGAGTCTCCACTGCCAAGTCCTAACACTATGCCCTGATGAAGTAGTAGTGTGATGTGAATGGATTTATATGTCCTAGATGTAATTAAAAACGACGAACTGGTGTGTACTAGGATCTAACAATGGTGTCCATGTGTGGCTACCAAACTATGGGAAAAAGTGGAAAATGGGAAAAAATTATAAAGTGGGAGCTCAGTCCAAATAAGCAATATATAAATAGAGTTAAGACTGGCGTCACCACAGGTGTAGGTGCTGGCAGAAAAAAATATATACTTACAGACTAGTGAACCGCCGCGACACTACTATATTCATGATAAATGTGGATGAATGAGTGGCACTAAAGAAAAGAAGGAGTAAAGTTTGTGACACTGACTGACAGCCTTACAGACAGGAGTGAAGTTTATTACACTGACTGACAGCCTTGTAGACTGGAGTGAAGTGCGTTACAGTGATTGACAGCCTTGTAGACTGGAGTGAAGTTTGTGACACTGACTGAGAGCCTTATAGACAGGAGTGAACTGCGTCACACTGACTGACAGCCTTGTAGACAGGATTGAACTGTGCCACACTGACTGACAGCCTTGTAGACAGGAGAGAAGTTCGTAAAACTGACTGACAGCCTTGTACACAGTAGTGAAGTGCGTCACACTGACTGACAGATTTGTATACAGGAGTGAAGTTCATCACACTGACTGACAGCCTTGTAGTCAGGAGTGAAGTGCGTCACACTGACTGACAGCTTTATATACAGGAGTGAAGTGTGTCACACTGACTGACAGCCTTGTGTACAGGATTGAAGTTCGCCACACTGACCGACATCCTTGTAGACAGGAGTAAACTGCGTCACACTGACCGACAGCTTTGTAAACAGGAGTGAACTGCGTCACACTATGACTGGCAGTTCAAATTCCGCGCCAATATCACAGCCGCAACGACTAATGATGTAAGCGGTATTCAAAACGCCCCCCAAGCCACGCGGCGAGGCAGCATTCAAACCACGCGCCAAGTCTATCATTGGTCGCCGCGGCTAAGAGCGGTGACCAATCAGCGGCGCAGAATTCATATTTGCTGCCAAGCCGTGCCGCTTCGCTGATTGGTTGCTGCCAGCGAAAGAGGGAGTAAAAGGAGAGATAGAAGACAGTTCAAGATGGACATGCTGTTAAACTAGTTTTGAGACATAAAGGAGAAGTGATATGGGGTAATTGTTTGACATAGAGAATTGATAAAGGGAGGGCTTTTTGAGGATGGGTTTGATCAAGGCATGTTTAAAGCATGAGTGAAACACACCAGTTGTTAGTGATATGTTGAAGAAATGGGTTAGGGTTGAGGTAAAGACTCTTGTGAGATTTGGGTTGAGGTGGAGTGGGAGCGAGTGAAGTTCACAGATGGTGAGATGTGACCTGAGGAATAGAGAGAAAAATTATCTTCAGTCATGGCAGAGAAGCTGGTCTTGAAGGAAGAGTTCTGAGTAAAAAAAGGGCTTTTGAGAAAGGGCTTTTGGGACTGTAGGCCCGAAAAATTTATGATGTTGTCAATCTTCTTAAAAAGGAAACAAAGTCTCTATCTGAAATGAGAGTGAAGGAGAAGGTGCTAGTTGATGGAGTAGAGAATTAAAAGTGTTGAATTGCTGTTTAGAGGTGCATAACAGGGCGAATATGAGACATGAGAAGTAAGTTTGTTTATCAGCAGTGAGTGAGTACTTGAAATTGGTGAGGGTTAGGGATGGGCGAATCTACTCGCTAGGACTCGTTACTCGGCGAGTAGTAAGGGACTCGCAGGACTCGGTACTCTGCGAGTTTCCCAGCGTTTACTCGCACGAGTCCAATGCAAATCAATTGCAAACGCTGACAAAACTAGGATTGCCATTGTTTGCATTAGACTCGGCTACTGTGCCAGTGATAGCAGGGAAACTCGCAAATAACTGCTGTTACATTGCGAGCCGAGTCCAGCTGTCTTCTCTGTGCAGCTCCAGGGTCCTAGAGCCCGCCTGCTCACAGAGATGATGTAGCAGTGCTGAGATTGTTCTCAGTCTGCTCATTCCCTGTGCATAGACATCTATATCTATGCACAGGGGATGTAGCAGAGAGGACATCGCGTTTTGGACTACGTCGGACGGAAGAGGATTTTTTTAATTAAAGATGGAGTCCCTAATGGCTTTTTTTTTTTATTTCAAATAAAAATTTTTCTTTGTGGTTTTTTTAACCCTTTATTGGAGATTCTTAGTGGCTGGGTCAAACGTGGCCTGACATTAAGAATCTCGGGCTTAATACCAGCTTGTATAACAAAGCTGGTATTAACCCCTTTATTACCCAGCGTGCCACCGCCACCAGGGCCGCTGGAAGAGCAGGGTTCAGCGCCAGAGGATGGCGCTTCAATGAACGCGCCATCTTCTGGGGTGTCTGCGGGCTGCAATTTGCAGCGGGGGGTGCCCAGAAAGCTTGGGCATCCCTGTGCTGCGGATTCCAGCCCCCAGTTGCTTAGCTGTACCTGGCTAGACATAGAAATTGCGTGGAGCCCCACGCATTTTTTTTATTATTTCATGAATTTCAGAGTCAGAGTCTCAGAATCTCAGAGTCAGAGTCTCAGAGTCAGAGTCTCAGAGTCTCAGAGTCAGAGTCTCAGAGTCTCAGAGTCAGAGTCTAAGAGTCAGAGTCTCAGAGTTCAGAGTCTCAGAGTCTCAGAGTCTCAGAGTCAGAGTCTCAGAGTCAGAGTCTCAGAGTCAGTCTCAGAGTCTCAGAGTCAGAGTCTCAGAGTCAGAGTTCAGAGTCAGAGTCTCAGAGTCAGAGTCTCAGAGTCAGAGTCAGAGTCAGAGTCTCAGAGTCAGACTTAGAGTTCAGAGACAGAGTCTCAGAGTCAGAGTCTCAGAGTCTCAGAGTCAGAGTCTCAGAGTCAGAGTCTCAGAGTCAGAGTCTCAGAGTCAGAGTCTCAGAGTCAGAGTCAGAGTCTCAGAGTCAGAGTCTCCAGAGTCAGAGTCAGAGTCTCAGAGTCAGAGTCTCAGAGTCAGAGTCAGAGTCTCAGAGTCAGAGTCAGAGTCTCAGAGTCAGAGTCTCAGAGTCAGAGTCTCAGAGTCAGAGTCAGAGTCAGGAGTCTCAGAGTCAGACTTAGAGTCAGAGACAGAGTCTCAGAGTCAGAGTCTCAGAGTCTCAGAGTCAGAGTCTCAGAGTCAGAGTCTCAGAGTCAGAGTCTCAGAGTCAGAGGTCTCAAGTAGTCAGAGTCAGAGTCTCAGAGTCAGAGTCTCAGAGTCAGAGTCAGAGTCTCAGAGTCAGAGTCTCAGAGTCAGAGTCAGAGTCTCAGTAAGTCAGAGTCAGAGGTCTCAGAGTCAGAGTCTCAGAGTCAGAGTCTCAGAGTCAGAGTCTCAGAGTTCAGAGTTCAGAGTCTCAGAAGTCAGAGTCAGAGTCAAAGTCTCAGAGTCAGACTCAGAGTCAGAGTCAGAGTCTCAGAGTCAGAGTCTCAGAGTCAGAGTCTCAGAGTCAGAGTCAGAGTCTCAGAGTCAGAGTCTCAGAGTCAGAGTCTCAGAGTCAGAGTCTCAGAATCTCAGAGTCAGAGTCTCAGAGTCAGAGTCTCAGAGTCAGAGTCTCAGAGTCAGAGTCAGAGTCTCAGAGTCAGAGTCAGAGTCAGAGTCTCAGAGTCAGACTCAGAGTCAGAGTCTCAGAGTCTCAGAGTCAGAGTCTCAGAGTCAGAGTCTCAGAGTCAGTCAGAGTCTCAGAGTCAGAGTCTCAGAGTCAGAGTCTCAGAGTCAGAGTCTCAGAGTCAGAGTCAGAGTCTCAGAGTCAGAGTCAGAGTCTCAGAGTCAGACTCAGAGTCAGAGTCTCAGAGTCAGAGTCAGAGTCTCAGAGTCAGGGTCAGAGTCTCAGAGTCAGAGTCAGAGTCTCAGAGTCAGAGTCTCAGAGTCAGTCAGAGTCTCAGAGTCAGAGTCTCAGAGTCAGAGTCTCAGAGTCAGAGTCTCAGAGTCAGAGTCTCACCTCAGAGTCAGAGTCTCAGAGTCAGAGTCTCAGAGTCAGAGTCTCAGAATTTCATGAAATAATTTTAAAAAAAAATGCGTGGGGCTCCGCGCAATTTCTATTTCTAGCCAGGTACAGCTAAGCAGCTGGGGGCTGGAATCCGCAGCGCAGGGATGCCCAAGCTTTCTGGGCACCCCCCGCTGCAAATTGCAGCCCGCAGCCGCCCCAGAAGATGGCGCGTTCATTGAAGCGCCATCCTCTGGCGCTGAACCCCGCTCTTCCAGCGGCCCTGGTGGCGGTGGCACGCTGGGTAATAAAGAGGTTAGGGCCAGCTTTGTATTATCAGCTGGCCCTAAGCCTGAAATTTATGGCGGTCACGCCAATATTAGACATGACCACCATGAATTTCTATTAAATTGTTTTAAAAAAAACACAATACAGAGAAAATTTTTTATTAGAAATAAAAAAAAAAGCCATTAGGGACTCCATCTTTAATTTAAAAAAATCCTCTTCAGTCCGACGCAGTCCAAAACGCGATGTCCTCTCTGCTCATCCCTGTGCATAGATATAGATGTCTATGCACAGGGAATGAGCAGACTGAGAACAATCTCAGCTCTGCTACATCAGGCAGCAGGCGGGCTCTAGGACCCTGGAGCTGTGGCAGCCAGCACACTGAGCAGACAGGACTCTTATCTCTGCTAGTTTCCCAGCAATTACAGTTGCAAAGTAAACGAGTCCAATGCAAATAAATGACAAAACTAATATTGCTTCAGGCTGAAGCTTCCGAGACACATCTGTGATTTGTAAATCTCACACTACTCGCTAATACACGCTTCCCCATTCATTAACATTGGACTCGCTAGACTCGCAACGAGTAGCGAGTCCTTTGCTCGGACTCGCTAGAGTCAAGCGATTCCGAGTAATTTAGGATTCGCCCATCACTAGTGAGGGTCTGTTATGTGATGAAGTGCTTATTTGAATGAGATTTCTATCTCTGCTTAGCAACCCTTGTAACCCGCCATGATTCTTTAGTCAGACTGGTGTGCTAGGGTTGTAGATTGTGTGAGTTTTGGTATGCATTAGGAGAGCAACCGGTTTGAGAATTTCAGCTATTATGGTATTATATAAAGTGGTACGGGCATGAAGTACAATATATTACTAAACATTCACTAGGATCCATTGAAGCATTCCAGAGTTATTATTCTATAAAGGGATACTGGTCAGACTTCATGTTCATTAAGGTCAAAATTAGCTTGGTTTCTGAGGGATTAAACACCTACACTTGCAATTTGAGGCCAGAGGTTCTATTGCTAAGATTAGTGTTATCATTATCGATGGAACAAACTAAATATGTTATTTTATAATTTGTAAATATGTTCTATTGATGCCTTTAAAGTTTGTTCAATATATTATTCAAGTCTGGGAAAAATCTGAGCTTTACTTCCTATTAATTCTTTTCAGAAACCACTGTGTGGATAAACAAACAATATTTATGAGTATTTATGAGTTTTAGGCACCAAGGAGCCCAAACAAATGACCTCATTAACTTCAGCTTCTAAAAGATCATAATACATCTAAACAGGAGCTACATTGTAAATTGCCACGTTATTAAATACTAGAATACAGAGACAAGCCAAACGTATTAAATTATTTTAAATGTCAATATGTGGATGGTAGAAGATTCTTTTATAAAACAAGCACAAAATAAATCAGAGGTAAATTGGATAAACTATAAAAAGCAGAATAGATATGAGCATATAAATAATGTAACATTCTTGTTCAACATGATTTTAACCTGGAGTATTAATAACTCTACCTTTGTATTTCAGATACAGAGCAAATCTTAATATATTTTGATACACAATTACATTTTTACCACATTGTTATAATAGAATGTTGCATGTAATTACTATACGCACACGGTAAGGCTCATGGTGGTGCAGCTCAGTGTGGTCCAGCTCCCCACAGGTGGAGCTTTTACCTCAGTGCAGCGGTGATGGAGGATGATGAGGGGGATGAGGGGAGTAGTGGTAGTTCTTACCACTCTGGTGAGATGCTGGTGATGCTGAAGCCCTCCGGGCACCGGCGTGAAGGAAGACAGAGACCAGTTCAACTCTAACTCCACTTTACTGGGTAGCAGCAGATGTTAAGGTGAAACACGGTACAGTCTGGTGTAACGGGTGATTGCTGCCAGTTCAGGGTCCCCCTATGGAGTCTCGAGATGTTCCTTCTCAAGTCTTCCTGATCTAATCTGTCCTTCTAATCTGTCCTTCTCACTATTTATCCACCCTTGCAGAGCTCTCCCGCCAGTCCCCTGGTCTCATACAGTGAAGCACGGGTTTCTCCTTTACCGGTATGGACGGGAGCAACACCAGGCAAATCCTCCCGCTACCAGAATCCGGACCGATACTCCTGTAATCTAGGACCTATTTTGGGCCTGAGGGGTGAGGTACCTTCTTGTGGTGTAATCAGTCCCTCTATACCAAGGTGGCCTAGTCCTGTGTGTGTGAAAACAGACTCCATAGATTAAACCCTAAACCCACAACTTACAGAGGAACACATATATTTGTAAAGAGTAATACCTCTCTGTGGCGCCTAGCCAGAGGGGCGTCACATACAGTGTTAGACTGGGTAACATTGGGTCCACCAGAGTACTTGATTCTGAGACCTACCTTTCATCTTCACAAAAGCAGTGCATTATCAGTAAAGGGGTTTTATTGCAAGGGCCAATTTAAGTCAGGTGCTGTACCTTACTGTATACCGATAAGATACACAATGGCTCTGCTCAGCTTGATCGGATATCACGTTAATGCTCATATGTGATTAACATACTTATGATTACATGTCAATGAGCTTAACTTCCTGTGTTAAATCACTGAGTGAAGCAGAAATAGAAATAAGTTGGCCTATGATCACAATTATGCAAATCACATAAGAGTTATCACATTCCAACTGAGCAAACATGAGCAGAATTCAGCCTGATACAATGTCTGAAGAAGATTAGCCCTGGCCTGGGGTACATAAATGAAAAACCCCTCTAATGACCGTACAAAATGACACATTGGAGAGAGCTGTGCAATGTAACTCATAATACTTACACCTGTCTGCTGCCAGAGGATACTACAATTGATTAAGATGGTGGGTGTCAGACCCCCACCAATCCCACATTGATTACCTATCTGCTGCATAACTTATCAATGTCATTTGAAAGCTATGCCGCTTATTGTTTTCACCTACTATGATACAAATTTTATGGCTCCCTTTGATTATCATGTTCCCCAAATTCCCCTCCGCACATGCAGGATAATATCCACACATTAAATTCTCCTAGACAAGCACAGTATGGTGACTTTAGAGAGATACGAACAAATCTGATGCCCCAAAAAGGCCAGTATGGTATCCCCGCAGCCCTAACATTCATAGTATGATGGTCCACGGTCTCATCCCCTCCCCATATACAGTATGATGTCTCCACAGTCTCTTTGTATGCAGTAAGATGTCACCAAAGCCCATTATAAATTAGCCCTCACTGTTCCAACATAATAGCCCCCCGCACCCTATAATAATATAATGGCTCCCTCAGTTCCCTACATGCAGTATGATGGCCCCTCAGTCCCCTTAAACAGTATGCTGGCTACCCCAGTTCTCTGTATCCAGTTTAATGGCCCCTACAGTTAATCTAAGGCACAAATGATGGCCTTACAACTCTATATATACACTATGATAGCCCCTACATCTCCCTATATACAGTATGATAGTCTCCACAGCTCCCTACATGCAGTATAATATCTCTACAGTGCTGTCCTCACAGCTCCTGATATAGAATAAGATAGTCCCTGTGATGACTCAGCATCCAGCCACTTGTGCAGGGTGCGTATGCCAGACATACTTTTCCTTTGTTCTGCATTTCAAGAAACATGAGCCATTGTTTCATGTGAGTCTGCTCAGTACCCATATTGTCTGCTAATTTGTTGTATGCTGTAATTGCGATTCAATAGCCCCAACATTATGTTGGTTCCCTGAAGAAGGAGCGTAGATATCACTCTGAAATGCGTTGGAGTAAAGCCATCATTTCCTGACAAATGTGGTCTTTTCATCGTACAAGCAGCGTGGATCAACAAACACCGTCCTTTTCTGGATTCATCCTTTACTACCACTGCGTGCACGTGGAGTGTGGATCCTGCAGCAGCCATACTATTGCACTGGTTGTGGTTCACACAAAGCATACCAGGTGAGCAGTTACATTTGTTTGCTACACAAAAGTGGTTGAAGGATAAGACCCTATAGCACTTTCTTTCCTTTCTATAGTTATCTTTGTCTGAAGTCAGAAACAATATAGTGACATAATCGCTCCAGTTGCATCTAGTCTCATGGTGGAGGAGGGGGCCATTGGCACTCTCCTTTGCTATTGTAGTCAATAGTATATGCATCCCTGGGATGCAGATATCATTGAAATCCAGATGTAAGTGACATGGACAGCATACTGTTCAGCGCCAGGTTCTCCTTGACTCATTCACCCTAGAGCAGGGGTCTCAAACTCGGCTGGGTTGGTGGGCCGCACATAGAAAAACATTTATAGCGGGGGCCGCATCTCTTGTAGTACTAAGTGATATTTTTAGTAATACCAGAATTTTTTGCTCAATGTAGTAAAGTACAAATCCTGATACCTTTCTTGTAGTAATGTCCCCATCCTGTAGTAATGTCCTTTTCTGCTGATGACCCCATCCTGATCCCTTTTTCTAGTGATGATCCCTATCCTGATCCCTTTTTCTAGTGATGTCCCCCATCGATCATGGTCCACTTTTGTAGTGATGTCCCCATACTGATCTCCTTTTGTAGTGATGTCCCCCATCCTGATCCCCTTTTCTAGTGGTGTCCCCCATCGATCATGGTCCCCTTTTGTAGTGATGTCCCCATACTGATCTCCTTTTGTAGTGATGTCCCCCATCCTGATCCCCTTTTCTAGTGGTGTCCCCCATCGATCATTGTCCCCTTTTGTAGTGATGTCCCCATACTGATCTCCTTTTGTATGATGTCCCCCATCTGATCCCCTTTCTCTTTCCCCTCTGATCTCCTTTTCTAGTGATGTCCCCCATCCCATTCCCCTTTAGTAGTGATGTCTCCCATCTTGATCCCCTTTAGTGATGATGTCCCCATCCCAATCCCCTTTTATAGTGATGTCCCCCATCCTGATCCCATTTTATAATGATGTCCCCCATCCTGATCTACTTTTATAGTGATGCCCCCCATCCTGTTTTACCTTCTTTTTACACACTCAAATACACACTATCATATTCACACACAAACCCCCCCCACCACACACACACACTCTCACACATCCTCATACACACTCTTACACTCATACACACACTGAAACTCGCACACACTTTCTTATACACACATCCTCACTCACACACTCACCCTCACACACACACACCTTCTCAACACACTCACACTTTTCTCACTTTAATGATACATTGCTCCAGGGCAGGGGGCCGGCCGCGGTCTCCGCTGTGCTGACTTCCGGCCTCCACTGTGCTATGACTTCCTCCAGCCACCGCTCAGACAAGCTCTGTTGCTCATCAAGTTCAATGCAATCTGCCAGCCAGAGGCCCGCATGTGACGTCATATTCTGCCGTCAGCTGCGGGCCTCTCATTGGCTGGCAGCTTGCATTGATCTTGCTGAGTGGCGGAGCTTGTTAGTGCTGCGTACAGAAGTCATCAAACAGCGGGGACTGCAGCGGCCCCCTGAAATGGGGCGATGCATCATTAAGTTGTCCAAGGTGCCGCGGGCCACATAGTGAAGCCCCAGGGGCCGCATGCGGCCCTTGGGCCGCGAGTTTGAGGCCCCTGCCCTAGAGTGAGGTCTGTCATATGTGCATGCCTGAAGGAGAGACCATAACCCACTGGAGGATTCCCTAGATCTCTCGTGGCCAGGCCAAAGCTACTCATATATCAATAGCTTTCATATGTATGTATTCATGTATTAATAACCCCCCACATTCTGAGTCTTAAGTAGAAGTTTTATATCCAAAAAGTGATAGCAAAGATGTCGTAAATATGTTTAAATTACTTGCAAAGGCTTTGGATTTTTTTCTTTGTTGCAGAAGCATTATTCGCTAAAGTGACAACATGAAATGCAGACATATTAACTTTGTAAATCAGTTTTTCAGCAATTAAAGGTTAACTGTTAACTTGTCCACCTTTTAATCAATAACAAAATGCCAATTTACTGAGTAGTTACTTCAGGCATAACAACAAAATGATTATACTTCCTGTTGGCCTGCTTTTACATACAAATAAACAACACAAATAAGCAAGAAACCACCCATATGTCTAAAATTTAAAGAAATATAATTTTAAATTAATGTTTGCTCAAAAGAGCACAATTTTTGAGTGTAGGTGTTTTTTTAAATTAAAGCAAAATTACATTAAGAGCTTAACATTAGGAAAATGAGACAATCTCCACCTCTCCTTGCAGCTCAAACACAGGGTGCCAATAGGCCACTATGCCCTGGAATGTACCAAAGCCTATTATATCCTGCTAAAGGTAGGACCTTATAGGTTTCCTGTCAGAATAAGGCTGGTTTCACATCACGGCAAGATCAGGTCAGGGGCTGTCCAGTTCACACTCGATTTTGAAACAGAGCCGGAGACTACATATGCCCTCCAGTCTGGTTTGGAGCTGGATACCTCATATCGCAGCCGCAGCTGCTAAAATTTCAAGATCGCGGCTAGTGGGGAGCTAGCCACGGTCCTGAAATCTCTGCAGGGGACAGCTCATGGTGCTGAAGTTTAGCAGCACTTGCTGCTAAACTCTAGCACCGGCGCCCAGCTCCCAGCTCCAATTTTTTGATGGATCCAGTGCGATCCTGGCACCATAGACCCCCATGTTAGGGGGCGTCATATCTAGCCGGATCCGGAAGGAGCCGGAGAATCCAATTTTGTCCAATTTTGCCCCCGAACACAAAAACGCTGCAGGCAACGTTTTTATGTCCAGTAGAAAAATACAAATTGTCCCGGATCCTCCCAGACAGATGGAAACCGGATGGCAACTAGCTGCCATCCAGCTCCATCCGGCCCCATATAGTTGCATTACTGCAAAATCAGGTCCGGGCTGTCAGATTTACACTGGACAGCCCCAGACCTGATCTCGCCGTGGTGTGAAACCGGCCTAAAGGCCTCATTCAGATGTCAGGTTTTTATGTACGAGAGCTATCCATTGTTTTACGGATAGCTCTCAAACATATAAAATGATAAGGGGCTCTCACACATCTATGAGTTTTTGTGGACCAGGTAGCCCAAAATCACGGAAACATGTTTGATATTGAACTGAGTGTAACATCAAAATCAGCACTGAAACTTTACAGGTCCGTGAAAATATCATACAGCCCTTGATATTATACAAGCACTGTCCATTTTTCACTGACAGAAGGTGGAAAAACTTTAATTTTTTTCATCATTAAAAAAACAGATGATACTCTGACAAAATTCTGATGAAACTATTATGACACTTAAGATCTGATTAAACTATATTACCAATATCTGTTGAAACTTAAACCCATTTTCTCATATGTCAAAAAACTGATGTCTGAACGAGGTTCTTCACAATGTAACCCCTTCACTGTTTTCACCTTCCTGACAAAGCCACATTTTACAATTCTGAACCATTTCACTTTATGTGGCAATAAATTAGGAATGCATCGACGTATCCCAGTGAATCATTGTTCGTGGCACATTTTACTTTATATCAGTGGTAAATTTTCATCATTATGATTTGTGTTTGTTTAAGAAAATATAAAAAATTTACAAAAATTTTAAAATTTTGCTATTTTCTAACTTTTCCTTTTTAAGCTATACCACCCAAAATTATTAATAAATAACATTTACAGTGTGTGTACTTGACATCAGCGTCATTCTTGAAACATTATTGTTTGTGGGAAGCTTGAATGGATAAAGGTTTATCATCAATTTCCATTTTTCCAATAAAATTTACAAAACCATTTTTTAGGGACCACATCACAATTCAAGTGACTTTGAGGGGCTTATATGAGGGAAATACCTAAACGTGACACCATTTTAAAAACAGCACCCCTCAAAGTGCTTAAAAAAACATGCAAAAAGTATATTAACCCGTAAGGTGCTTCATAGGAATTAAAGCAATTTGGAAGGAAGAAAATGAACATTAAAATTTTTCCCACAAAAATATGTCTTTTGCCGCAAATTATAATTCTTCACAAGGGTAACAGAAGAAAAATAATATAATATATATGTTACAATATCTCCTGTGAGACCGATTCACCATATGTGGTGTAAAACTATTATTTGCGTGCACAGTAAGATTCGAAATGAAGGAGATCTTTTGACTTTCGGAATGTAAAAATTGACTGTAATAGATAGGATTTACCATGTTGGGTTTGTAGAGCCCCTGATGTGGAAACTCCCAATAAATAACCCCATTTTGGACACTACCACCCGCAAGATTTTATACACAGAATATTATAACATTGAACCATGAGAATGAAAAATAAAAACGTTCCCCCGCCTCAAGAAAAAATGTTGCTTTTGCCCCCACTTCTTCATTTTCACAATTGTAACAGGAGACAGTGGACATAAAATGTGTTTTGCCATTTCTCTTTCATACAATGATATCCTATATGTGGCATGGCAGGGCTCAGAAGGGAAGAAGCACCATTTGACTTTTGGAATGCAAAATTGGCTTGACTAGATAGCGGATGCCATGTTGCATTTTCAGACCCCTGTTTTACATAAACAGTAGAAATCCCCAACAAGTGACCCACTTTTGAACATTATCTAGAAGTGTGGTGAGCACCTTGTACCCACAGAAGCTTCACAAAATGTTATAACATTGAGCCGTGAAAATAAGAACTCACAATTTTCCAACAGTACAACTGAGCGACAAGGTGAGATATGGGAGGGAGCGCCATTTGAATCCTGGAGAACAAATACTTTGTAGAATAGTTTGTAGACTCCAAATACAGAGCTCTAAGCGCCAGAATTTATCTACAGGTATAATGACTATTTTGACTCCATGAATGTTTTCTAGAAACAAACCCGCAGTGGAAGTTGCTAAGTGAAAACTGCAAATTTGCCACATTAGTGCCTGTACATTGTAGTGCCCGAACAGGTTCAGGAAACATAGACCCCATAAATTAAGTGGCACTTATTCTACAGTACTACAAACATGTGGATGCTAGCTGTGGTCTAGGTACAACAATGTTGGACTCAGAAAGAGGAAAACATTTGGATTTGGGAGAGCAAAATATTCAGAATTTTTTAATTATTTTTTTTTGGGGGGGGGGTGAGTGAGGAGTCATTTCACTTCACAGGGTTTTGTGTTACTAGTAATGTGCAAACCTCCATATTTCCAATGACAGATTAGGAACCTGACTGTAGACTCGTGTTTTTGTGAATGATTTTAAACTTTCATTGGGAACATTTTGCATAATATTTTAGACCACTTTTCTTCTGTGCTCTACACTGAGCGCTTACCTTGGGGTTTCCATCCAAATCTGAAAATGATCTGAGCCAGATAGAACCCTCGATGGATCCTTTTATTATAAATAGGCAGCAAAATTACTCTAGACTATTGTATGTTTGGCCTTTGGTCAGTCATGTCTGTCTTTTATGTCCTCTTAAAAGACAATTGCAAAAAAAATTGGTGGCCAGATAGTGAGCGTTGGGGCATATAGACCACACTGGTGATAGGGATGATTACCAACCTTTTATTATACCACCACGCATTTCAGCAGCAGACTGCTACCTTCCTCAGGTGGATTTAAAAAGAATGGAGGAAGTGACACATCAAAAAGGGGTAGTGGCCAATAACATACAGCAATCAATGATGCATTAAACCCTTTGTGCGCTGGCAGTAAGCTGTGTAAACAGTGTAGTTCATTACACAATTAAAATAAAAATCTAATAGAAAAACGTCTCAGATCCATAGAATATTGATAGGATAAAAAAAATGTAAAATGTAAGAAAATAAGAAAAAAAATATAATAACATGTGCATACACTCTAGATAAGAACGAGGATGGATTTAAACATGTATATAAAATAAATAAAATAAAATATGGAACAGTTTTTTTTTTTTTTATGTAAAAATAATTAAAGATATAATTAAAAATATAGTACTATTAAAAGAGACTAAATTTATCAATGTTGTAAAATACTTAGAATATAGAGACAGTTGCAATATTAAAGGTATGATGTTAATTAACCACATTATCAATAGTCAGGTTCAGGCCTTCTGAATTTAAAGTGCCCAATTTAAAAATCCAGAAGCTTTCTGATATTTTATACTGTGTTGTGGGACAATTATGAATGGTGTCCCCTCTTTTCTATTCCAGACGACTGGTGAGAACTTCACCATTTATGGTAGGGTGAATTGTCAGTCAAAATATGTTGTACTAGACGGCGGCCCGATTCTAAAGAATCGGGTAGTCTAGAATCCATATGTAGTTTATTTACTAATAGTTACGGGAGTGCGGTGAAATGAATTGTGTGTATACAGGCGGCTTTGTGGGTAGCAGAGTATACAAGCGGCTCTGTGGGTAGCAGAGTATACGGTGGCTCAGTGGTTAGCACTGCGCGGTGGCTCAGTGGTTAGCACTGCACGGCGGCTCAGTGGTTAGAACTGCGTGGAGGCTCAGTGGTTAGCACAGCGCGGTGGCTCAGTGGTTAGCACTGCGCGGTGGCTCAGTGGTTAGCAGTGAGTGCGGTGAAAGTGGTCAGCATGGTCAGCACAGTGCCATGGGCAGAGTGGTCAGCGCAGTGCCATGGGCAGAGTGGTCAGCGCAGTGCCGTGGGCAGAGTGGTCAGCGCAGCGCCGTGGGCAGAGTGGTCAGTGCAGCGGTGTGGGCAGAGTGGTCAGCGAGCGCCGTGGGCAGAGTGGTCAGCACAGCGCTGTGGGCAGAGTGGTCAGCGCAGCGCTGTGGGCATAGTGGTCAGCACAGTGCTGTGAGCAGAGTGGTCAGCGCAGTGCCATGGGCAGAGTGGTGAGTGCAGTGCCATGGGCAGAGTGGTTAGCACAGCACCATGGGCAGAGTGGTCAGCGCAGCGTAGTGGGCAGATTGGTCAGCGCAGTGCTGTGAGCAGAGTGGTCAGTGCAGTGCCATGGGCAGAGTGGTCAGCGCAGTGCCGTGGGCAGAGTGGTCAGCGCAGTGCTGTGGGCAGAATGGTGAGCGCAGTGCCGTGGGCAGATTGGTCAGCGCGCACACACACACATACACACACTCCGATATACTTACCACCAGCCCTGCGTCTTCCCCGCCGCCTAGATCCTCAGTCAACAGGTCGCCGCCCCCGGACGCCTGGATCCAATATGGTGTCCGGGAAGTCTCGCAAGACTTCCCGGCCGCCATCTTGGAGAAAGTATATCGCCGCCCCCGGACGACTGGATCCAATATGGCGTCTGGTAAGTCTCGCAAGACTTCCCGGACGCCATATTGGACCCAGTAGTTCGTGGCCGGCGACATGTCGACTGAGAATGCAGGCGGCGGATGCAGGGCCGATGGTAAGTATAGGTGTGTGTGTGTGTGTGTTCTGCTACTGCTTACGGCCACCATCTTGCCTCACCCTCAATGGGTGTACAGCTCCGGTGATGTCATCGGACAAAATGACGGAAGTGCGGACAAAGTGACGGAAGTGCCTTCGGCTTTTATATAATAGATACTTGTTCCAATGCACGTGTGGCC
The DNA here is from genome assembly GCA_033576535.1 of Allobates femoralis. NCBI lineage: Eukaryota > Metazoa > Chordata > Amphibia > Anura > Aromobatidae > Allobates > Allobates femoralis. The sequence goes on from JARQOC010000005.1 coordinate 186,731,794, forward strand.
TGCAATATGTAGGATGCACGATTCAAACAATGCATGCCTGCCTAAATAAGCACCGTTACAACATACATAAACCTACCAACTACACAGTATCTCTAAGCATTTTTGCAGTTTCCATCAAAAAGACTCAATGTTTCTGAGATTGTCGATTATAGACCAGGTGTCCGGTACCGTTCTCACTCGCTATAACAGTCTGATAAAGAAAGCTTCTGGATTTTTAAATTGGGCACTTTAAATCAAGAAAGGCTGAACCAGACTATTGATAATGTGGTTAATTAACATCATACCTTTAATATTGTAACTGTCTCTATATTTTTAGTCTTGTACAAAATTGATAAATTTAGTCTCTTTTAAAAGTACTGTATTTTTCATTACCGTATATACTCGTGTATAAGCCGACCCGTGTATAAGCCGACCCCCTACTTTTGCCCCCAAAACCTGGGAAAACCTATTGACTCGTGTATAAGCCGAGGGTGGACTCCAGCACAGGTATACAGCCCCAGCAGTGTGGTATACAGGCCCCCCAATGGTAGTATACAGCAGCCTCCCCAGTGGTAGTATACAGCAGCAGCCCCAGTGGTATATACAGCAGCAGCTCCAGTAGTTAGTATACAGCATCCCCAGAGGTATATACAGCCCCAGTGGTAGTATACAGCATCCCCAGAGGTATATACAGCCCCAGTGGTAGTATACAGCATCCCCAGAGGTAGTATACAGCAGCCCCAAAGGTATATACAGCAGCCCCAGTGGTAGTATACAGCAGCCCCAGTGGTAGTATACAGCAGCCCCAGTGGTAGTATACAGCAGCCCCAGAGGTAGTATACAGCAGCCTCAGAGGTATATACAGCCCCATTGGTAGTATACAGCAGCCCCAGAGGTATATATAGCCCCAGTGGTAGCATCCAGCAGCCCCAGAGGTATATACAGCCCCAGTGGTAGTATCCAGCAGCCCCAGAGGTATATACAGCCCCAGTGGTAGTATACAGCAGCCCCAGAAGTATATACAGCCCCAGTGGTAGTATACAGCAGCCCCAGAGGTATATACAGCCCCAGTGGTAGTATACAGCAGCCCCACAGGTATATACAGCCCCAGTGGTAGCATCCAGCAGCCCCAGAGGTATATACAGCCCCAGTGGTAGTATACAGCAGCCCCACAGGTATATACAGCCCCAGTGGTAGTATACAGCAGCCCCAGAGGTATATACAGCCCCAGTGTAGTATACAGCAGCCCCAGAGGTATATACAGCCCCAGTGTAGTATACAGCAGCCCCACAGGTATATACAGCCCCAGTGGTAGTATACAGCAGCCCCACAGGTATATACAGCCCCAGTGGTAGTATACAGCAGCCCCAGAGGTATATACAGCCCCAGTGGTAGTATACAGCAGCCCCAGAAGTATATACAGCCCCAGTGGTAGTATACAGCAGCCCCAGAGGTATATACAGCCCCAGTGGTAGTATACAGCAGCCCCACAGGTATATACAGCCCCAGTTGTAGCATCCAGCAGCCCCAGAGGTATATACAGCCCCAGTGGTAGTATACAGCAGCCCCACAGGTATATACAGCCCCAGTGGTAGTATACAGCAGCCCCAGAGGTATATACAGCCCCAGTGTAGTATACAGCAGCCCCAGAGGTATATACAGCCCCAGTGTAGTATACAGCAGCACCACAGGTATATACAGCCCCAGTGGTAGTATACAGCAGCCCCACAGGTATATACAGCCCCAGTGGTAGTATACAGCAGCCCCACAGGTATATACAGCCCCAGTGTAGTATACTGCAGCCCCACAGGTATATTCAGCCCCAGTGGTAGTATATACAGCCCCAGTGGTAGTATATACAGCCCCAGTGGTAGTAGATTGCAGCCCCAGCGGTAGTATACAGGGCCCCAGCAGTATATACAGCCCCAGTGGTATATACAGCCCCAGTGGTAGTATATACAGCCCCAGTGGTAGTATATACAGCCCCAGTGGTAGTAGATTGCAGCCCCAGCGGTAGTATACAGGGCCCCAGTAATCCAGGGCCCCCCAGCGTCTCTCCGGTCACCTGAAAAGCAAACTATACTTATCAGTGTCCGCTGTCCGCGCCCGCTCGCCTCTGCCGTGACAGTGCCGTCTGCGATCCTCCTTCTTCATGCGGCGTCTTCCGGTTTCCTGTGCTCGTCGCAGGGAATGACGTCATTCCCTGCGACGAGCACAGGAACCCGGAAGACGCCGCATGAAGATGGAGGATCGCAGACGGCAGACCGGGCAGAGGCGAGCGGGCGCGGACAGCGGACACTGATAAGTATAGTTTGCTTTTCAGGTGACCGGAGAGACGCTGGGGGGGCCCTGGATTACTGGGGATGCGGGGGCTGCTGTATACCAATGTATACATCGGTATGTACCGATGTATACATCGGTATACAGCACTGACTCGCGTATAAGCCGAGGGGGGTACTTTTCAGCCCAATTTTTGGGCTGAAAAACTCGGCTTATACGCGAGTATATACGGTATTTTTTTTTTTTTTTTATTCTTCCATATTTCCTTTTATATACATTTTTAAATCACATCCTTGTTCTTATCTAGATTGCATGCATATTTTATTATATTTTTTATTCTTATTTTTTTATTTTTATCCTATCAATATTCTATAGATCTGAGAAGTTTTACTATTAATGTGTGTATTAGATTTTTATTTTAATTGTGTAATGAATTGCACTGTTTCTGATAGCTTACTGCCAGCACACAAATGATTTAATGACATAATTGATTGCTTGTATATTATTGGCCACTACCCCTATGTAATGTGTCACTTCCTCCATTCTTTTTAAATTCACTTGAGGAAGGTAGCAGTCCACTGCTGAAATGTGTGGTGGTATAATAAAAGGTTGGTAATCATCCCTGTCACCAGTGTGGTCTCTATGCCCCAGCGCTCTCTATCGGACCACCAATTATTCTTTTGCAATTGTCACATAATTATCCAAGGGTTTACGGCAGGAGCAGCTCAGGGTTATAGCAACCGCTTCTGGGATTAAGGATCTGCGGTGACATGGTTACGTCACGGTCATCTAAGGATCAAGGAGGGTGAACACAGGAGCGGTCGCCGTCAGCATCTACATGGAATACACTTCACCCAGGTGAGCTGCAAATCCTCTAATTGCTTAAACTATCCCACTAGACCACTGTGTGCTGTTCATTGTTGCGCCTTTTTGTTCCTTTTGTTTTTTCTTGCTTAAAAAGACAGACACTGCCAGACCATTGGCCCAAATTACTCCATCTGTCTCATTACAGTGAATTTTCTGTTGAGGGGAAGGTCTGAATCACATTCCATAGATTTATATGGAAACCCCAGTGTAAGTGCTCAGTGTAGAGCAGAGGAGAAATGTGAACCAAAACTTAATTAGATTTATTTTTCACATCATTCCACTTGTGGTATAAGTTATTATACATCTTTTTTATACTGTGATTATAGCGACACTGTTTTCTTTATGTTTTTAAGCTTTTACACAGTAAAAACTATTTTATAGTGAAAATAATTATTTTATATATCACTTATAGAGTTTATATTTTTACGCTGTGAGGGCTTGATTTCTGCAGAATGAGTTGACTCTTTTATCGATACCATTTTCAAGTACATAACATTTTTTAATCGCTTTCTATTCCAATTTTTGGGAAGCAGAATGAACAAAACAAAAACACTTTAGAAATAGTTTTTTTTTTTTTTACGCCATTCACAATGTGGTAAAATTGATAAGACAGTTTTATTCTTTAGGTCAGTACGATTACATCAATACCACGTTTATATAATATATATTTGCCGCTTTTACACAATTTAAACGATTTTATAGAAAAAAGTTTTTGTGATGCTGTATTTTGAGAACTATAGCTTTTTTATTTTTCCTCTGACGGAGCTGTAGGCGGCTTGTTTTTTTTTGTAGGACTAGATGATGTTTTCAGTGATACTATTTTTATTTACATGTAAATTTTTTTATCATGTTTTATTCCATTTTTTCATCATTTTTGCCATTTTTATTGTTTTTTTTTTTTTTACAGTGTTAAATAGTGTGATCATTTTATAGATTGGGTTATTCCCTAAAAAATGTATACTTTTTATGTTTTTACTTAAATATATATATTTATTGGTACAATATTTCTTTCTTTTTATTGTTGATTATTTAGAGATATTTTTTATATTTTAATCTTTTTTTTCACTTTTTCATTTAGTCACTCTATGGAACTTTATCTTTTATTACCCTGATCACTTGTATAATTCATTGCAATGAGGTTTTTTATCTCGGTTTGCCATTGCAACGTTTGGCAGCCTGCAATTATTTAGGGGGGCTGATGATTTGGGTAAGGGGGTGCAAGAATGTCCCATCCTTCTTACAGACACTTTAATGCTGTTATCACTATTGATCAAGGCATGTAGGAGGTTAAACAGCCAGAGGCGGTGCGGTCACTATTGTGGCACCCCTGAAGACCGGTGGCCACAGAGTAGTACAGCAGCTGGGATGGTGAGCCATCCACCCCAAACCAAACACCCAACACGCCCCGAATCCCTAGACCTAGGACTTTATGCCAGGCAGGGGAGAGGTGAGGGAAGGCTGAGTGGTGGGTGGAGCTTAGGGGGGACACCTGTGAAAGGGAGAGGAGCAACAGTAGTTACCTCAGGGAGAGTGACAGTTAGTCAAGGGGTGAGGGGAGTTCCTGGCGAGTAGGGAGGAGGAGGAACTAGACTCTGAGCTGCAACCCCCAATATAGGTAAAAAGACTGTAACAACCAGAGAGAACGGGGACCCGGCGGCAGGTGTCATCTTATGGCTGACCGGGTCCGAGGCTACTAACCAGGTGTAGAGGAGAAGGAGTCCAAGGTGAAAGACCAAATTTAAGTAGACACTGAGGGACTGGGTGGACTGACTGGGAAACGGCCCTGTAATAGTGGTTGGCTGCTATATGCCCCGGCCACAGATTTACCGGTAAGGTGAAGGGTCTCTATGCCCGGAATCTACAGACTGTCACACCAAAGGAAAGGCCTCAACTAGGACTAGGGATCCAAGGAGAGGATACCCAGGAAAGTCCACGACTGCTAGCCCGGAGGTTGTGAGTGGTCCTGAAAAGACCCGAAAGGCATTGATAAAAGGGGTGCTTTTGGTGATCCATCGCAGCTGCTGACTGGCTACCAGTACCGCTCACTACAGAACCGAGACTGTGTAAAAATAATAGCAACAGCAGTGAGTAAAGTACCCGGTTGAACTTGAGACTTGTGTGAGAGTTTTATTGAGCGTCTTTGGTTACAGACTCTGGCATGTGAGAAGTTGGAGTCTCAGGTAAGTATTTCGCATGCAGCTGACATATTGTATTTCTGCTCTATTGGAAACACATGCACCATTTCCGGATTTTACACTTTTAGGGCTTGGACACACTCTCCTAGTTACATCCGAGTTTGACGGACGAGACTCAGGCCATGTTCACACACGCGTTTTTTTGACCATCTCTGCGTTTTTTGGTGTGTTAAAAAAACGCAGGTGCGTTAACGCAGGGTACATTTGAGTGTACATGCGTTTTTCACCTCCACCTGCGTTTTCCCCCCCCAGTCCAAAAACATGGGCCCCTATGGGAAACGCAAGCGTTAATGCTTGACACAAGTAGTCACATGTGTTTTTTGGAAACGGGCCAGTAGTTTGTGGAATTTTTTTTTTTTCATCAGCACCCCTTCCCCTATACAAGCAGGTAAACGGAAAAAAAAAATTCCTTCAGCAAAAACACAAATGTTTATGCCATGCGTTTTTTGTTATTTGGGTGTTTGGTGAAAAAATGACTAAGTCCAAAAACGTGGCAAATCCTTTCAGACACACAAGGGACATTTTTTTAGCACTCTTAAAAAAACGCAAGTGCTTTTAAGAGTGCTAAAAAAAACGCAAATTGTATGTGAACAATGCCTCAGAAAAGGCTGGAGCAGTGACCCTGAACGACCTCTCTCTCTGTGGACGGGGAATGCGATGCTGCACAGAAACACAAGCAGCTGTGATTCCCCGTCCAGACAGGCAGAAGCCGTTGAGGGTCACTGCTCCAGCCTGTTCGAGTCTCGTCCGTCAAACTCGGATGTTGTCCGAGCCCTTACTTACATGTACTGAGGTAAAAAAAACTCACTAAACACTCAATGTGTGCATGTGGACTTACTCTTCTATATAAGTGTGAAACATGAACAGAAAAAGATATGAGCAAAAAATAAAAAAATGCATTTGCGTTGCACATAATAATTCTATAAATAATGAAGCAACTTGTATGTACCCAAAAATAACAGTAAAGAAAATGTTTTTTTTTTTTCATAAAACAAAGCCTCATACAGTCAGATTAATAAAAAAATATGTCTGCTGAAAACAGTAAAGGCAGAAATGAAAACTGCTCATATAGGCCCATTTAGAACTGTTCACTAAGGGGTTAACTGCTATCATCTGTAGAAGAAAAAAACAACCATTTAGTGAAGAACAACTTGATAATGAGAGATAAACTACTATTGTACAGTAGTGCAGTAGTTCAATAAGAGTCATAATGTGCCTTACGTTCTTGGAAAGAAGTGAAGAGCATCTGGAAACGGCTGGTGCGGCTGCCTTCATCTGCCCACATTCGGACGACTGCAAGTCCTGTACGCAGCATCACATCATTAGCCACCGTGCTGCAAAACTTTGCTTTCAGATCTTCTACTGAACTACTTCCATCATACACTGCTACAAAATTCCTTTTACATTCATTTGAATTTTGCATTTCATAGTCCAAAAATCGCAAGTATATCTGGAAGAAAGGAAAGTCCATTATGTGAGCAGTATTACACATTGATTGAGCATTCACAGTTCAATCAGTAAGTACTTCAATTATCTGCTATTCAAAGCAAACCATTTATTAAACTGCACATTCCTTCCATTATTGATGAGGAGAGGCTTCTTAATACTTGCTGGAGAACTGTTTTCAGAGAATATGTCAAATTGTCTTTCTTACTAAAACAAAAACGCTGGGAAATATTATGTCACTGAAATCTTAACCAAGATAAATTGCATTAGACAAAGCTAGGAACATATGCCGTATGCACCTTAAATTCTATACAATTGTTGCCGCTTAGGTATTTAAGGGTTTTATTTAATGTAATTGTGGCACCCCAATGTCCGGATGCCACAATGTCATTGAATCCCTCAGGGGGTAGTGTCATACCTGAGAGCAACAGAGAGTATCCACAACAGGCAAACCAAAGCACATAACACTTTTCTTCCTCCAGGCCTGAAGGGGGAGCTCTAAACCCAGGTTCAGGGCAGCTCCCCTATAAATTCTGGTCTGGGGCAGAGTTAGTCAGTTCAGTTCCTAGGAGGACTGAGGAAAACATTCTGTGGACTTGAGCAGTGCTAAGCTTGTCCCAGGAAAGCTAAAGCCTATATTGAGGGACCTGTAGACAAGGGTTTGAGGAAGTCGAGGAGAGCCTGGGGAGTAGAGCAGTGCTGAGCTCACCCAAGAGGAGAAAGCACCAAGAACCGGACACAGGGCCTAACGTCCCAACAGCCAACACTGGAGGGTAGGGGATTCCAAGTCCCCCAGCCACACCAAGTGCCCACAGGTAAAGCAACGTGAAGAGCCCAAGAGCAGCCACCCGAGAAGTGGTGCTGGAGAAGGAATCGAGCTGCCAGTCATACCAGCACACGCATTAGAGAGAGAGGGCCGCAGCTCAGCTTAAGGCAGCAGCAGGGACCCATAGAGAAAGTGCAGCAGGGAGGCATCAGAACTTGCCGGGTGAGGAGAACCCCAAGTTGCTCCCAGGTTGCATGAACTCCCAGTAACATCACCTGTCTTGGAACCAGTATCACAAGTAAAAGACCTGAGGAACAAACAAACTGTGAGCCTGTCTGTTGCTTTGTTTCCTCCATCCTGCACCCTACACCCCCTCAATATCCACTTGCTTGGGGAACCAATCCACCTGTGGGGAGCCAATCCATCCGAGCTGCCTGTCCATGGTCCCCAGAAGTTCTGCAGCAGCGGTGGCTACTCATAGCCCCAAACCACAGGTGACATAATTAATTATCCTTTTTATGTTTCCCTAAGAACTCTTTAACATTGAACCCAGGGTCATGGAGCCAGGTCTCGACCCCTGTTACTCCCCAAAAGCACCAAGCCTGGTTACGAGTACCCCACAGCCCTGGGGCACATCATAATTAACTGTTAAGATTTCTGTTTTTCAATAACGCGCTCTTTACAAATACATTGGGTTCTGGTTCTGGGTGCTGGTGTTTTAAAAACACAAATAGCAAAGTCTGTGATGTTGTTATTGCAGTCACAAGTACAGGAAACCTGACAGACTATAGAATCAGGCAAGGGTCAGATGAACATATAATGATGAGGATCAAATTCTAATACACGGAGTGGCCAGCGGCACCTCTTACCTGAGCATCACAGCTGCACATAAATTCATGAAACTGTCATGCTAAGGTTAGGTGAGCCACCAGCCACTTGGTACTTTACAATGCGATTGATGTCTATGTAACAGGGTGGTCTGACCTAATGCATCAGAATTTGTTGCCCTCTGCTTGAATACATAAATCATTATGCATTAGGCTGTACTGTATGCAATCTATGATTATTAAAAGTATACACCTGTGGAGACCATCACCTTCCTCCCCCACAGAGCATCTCATTTTAAACAGTATCTGCATTTTCAAGATATTGACATAGTTTAATAAAATGGTGAAACATGTCACCATTTAGCCTGTGATTCCAAGATGCAATGATGTCACTAGATTGTGCCTCTTGCATGACGCCTCAATCCGTAAGCTGCACAAAGCGGAGCAGAACATCAGAGGAATGAGGCAAGGTGAGTTTTCCTTTTTTGTATCTTGCTATAATGTCTTGACGGGGAGAACTGTGGTGACATTACACTGTTTGTGGGGTGACAGTGGGGCCATGATATTGCATGTAGGAAACTGTGAGGGCCATATTTGGGGAAGTCATACTACAGTGTGGTGGCATAATACTATGTTTGGGGGCTATGTCATACCATGGTGCTTTAGGGGACATCATACTGTTTGTGGGAGGAACTAGGCGTATTCTATTGTGTCGGGGCATCATATATGCAGGGGTGTTGTTGGAGAATCATACTATGTATGAGATTTTGAAATATCTGCACACATGATCTAGTGTTGTAATTGTGCCTGCTGTGCTGTCTTATGTGCATAAGTTAAATGATGGACCAGGTAGCAGATGAAATTGTGACAAGAGTGATAATGCTGATCCGCACTGAGCTACTCCTACTTACAGGGCCTCGAAGCAACCACATGGTCTGCCATTAATACTGGAAACCCTTTGTAGTAAATTATCGTGGTACATATTGTGTTGGACCAATAGTTAAAATCAGCTATTAAGATGGTAGAAACTAGGCAGATAATCCAGCAATTATTTTAATACTAGCTGTGAGCCCGATGCAAATGCATCGGGATTCTAGAACGTGCATTAATTTGATTATAGTAGTTAGAGCTGTTAGCCAGATGCAAATGCATCAGGTATGTAACATATGTTAATTGTTTTTTTAAAGATTTTTAAGTAATAATTGCATCATCAAAAGCAATAATATAAGGAATAGCATTATTATTATCATTAATAGCATTAATAATAGCATTAATAACATTATTAATAGCATTAATAATAGCATTATTAGCATTAATAATAGCATTAATAACATTATTAATAGCATTAATAGCATTATTATTAGCATTAATAGCATTAATAATAGCATTAATAACATTATTAATAGCATTAATAGCAATACTTTTTGGGGGTGTTCAATACTTTTTGGGGCGCGTTCAATACTTTTTGGGGCGCGTTCAATACTTTTTGGAGCGCGTTCAATACTTTTTGGGGCGCGTTCAATACTTTTTGGAGCGCGTTCAATACTTTTTGGGGCGTGTTCAATACTTCTTGGAGCGCGTTCAATACTTTTTGGGGCGCGTTTAATACTTTTTGGGGCGTGTTCAATACTTTTCGGGGCTCGTTCAATAATTTTCGGGGCGCGTTCAATACTTTTCGGGGCGCGTTCAATACTTTTCTGGGCGCGTTCAATACTTTTTGGGGCGCGTTCAATACTTTTCGGGGTGCGTTCAATACTTTTCGGGGCGCGTTCAATACTTTTTGGGGCGCGTTCAATACTTTTTGGAGCGCGTTCAATACTTTTTGGGGCGCGTGCAATACTTTTTGGGGCGCGTTCAATACTTTTCGGGGCGCGTTCAATACTTTTCGGAGCGCGTTCAATACTTTTCGGGGCGCGTTCAATACATTTCGGGGCGCGTTCAATACTTTTTGGGGCGCGTTCAATACTTTTTGGGGCGCGTTCAATACTTTTTGGGGCGCTTTCAATACTTATTGGGGCTGAGTTCTCGCAATGGCCGCGAAGCGGGCATTGCGAGTCGCTGCCCGAAAATCGAACCAGAGGGTCGGCTACAAAGTTAGCGATTTACCGCTCAGGCAGCGACTCGCGCTACATGAGCGGTAAATCACTAGCTTTGTGGCCGAGCCTCTGGTTCTATTTTCGGGCAGCGACTCGCAATGGCCGCTTCGCGGCCATTGCTCGCGCTGGTGACGTCACAAAAGTGACAAAGCCACGGCGATTTCGGGGTCCGACACGATTTTGCCTACGGCAATTATATAGTAGATGTGTTGAAGATAGAAGGAAACAAAAGAAGGTTATATATTATATAACAAATATTCTTAGCATTTTAAAGACTTATTGATAATAGATTTACAGGATTGGAAAAAAAAAGTAAATTTTTAATGTGAGCCTGACAGCTAATTCATGCTGCGCGATCAATGGGCAGCAGGTCAAATATACTGGCTATATGATTTCAGACACGTATGTTTGACTCTGAAATGCTGCAGTGTTATACAGAAAAACATACTTTAAAAGTTGAAGAAGACTAAGCTGCATGGCTGACTAGTTGGAAAGGCAAGACTCCAGTAGCTTCTCTCCACCCACAGCCAATGACTGACAGGTCTCTATCTATAACCCCAAGCAGGAAAAGACCCATTGGTTAAGGGGAGCAGGCAGGAAGAAGACTCCTGGAACCGCTATCTCTGACTAGTCACACAGGTGGCCTTGTCCCTGGCGGCTTTTAATGTATGTTATCCTCTGTAATGCATCTCAGCGTCAAACATAAATGGTTGTAATTATAAAGCTAATGCCTTATACATGCTTCCCATGATTAAGGCAGCATGTATCCACTGTCAGGTTCCCAAAATGCCTATTTTCATGGAAGAAAAATATGGATGTCGCTGCACAATGGCCTTCGCTATCAAATCAGTGAGGATTAGTATACCTAATATTTGTCCCACGTCTTATTATTTGTGTACCTGAATGTATCATTTCATTTATATGTAACTGTCGATGATATATTTTGATACATTGTTTATTTTTGCTACTTTCCTATATATATGCCATTTTTTATTTAAGAAACCTGTCTTATTTCACTAAACAAGACCCAGAAAAATCTACCTTTGTGGAAAATAGTAATCTTTTTTGTGCTTGCAAAATTACAATATTCCCTAATTGTATTGCTTGTCAAGATAACAATTAAAAATGCAACTTACCTTTGACCGTGGTGGTGCTCGAATATACCATTTACAATCAACTGCTTCATTTGCAGAAGCCTTTCCTTCTTTAAGGATTTGCATTGACTCAATTATTCCTTCTGGTCCTCCCATTTCAAACTCACAAACTGTATTTTTAAAATAATAATGAAAATTCTAAAAATGTATACACGATAGATAGATAGATAGATAGATAGACAGACAGACAGACAGACAGACAGACAGATAGATAGACAGACAGACAGACAGACAGACAGACAGACAGATAGATAGATAGACAGACAGACAGACAGACAGACAGATAGATAGATAGATAGATAGATAGATAGATAGATAGATAGATAGATTAGATAGAAGGTAGAAAACTACAAGGTGAGAGAGAAATAAGAAAGTTTAAAGGCTTGGTCTGGCACCTAAAATGTATTTTGCATCTATCCTTACCCCCGAACCACCATTGTAATTTTCTTCTTGATACAATCCCTACACTTCTCCCTATTATAAAGATGTTTTTGATAGTGCCCTTCCTGTGATATTTCATTTAAGTGTTGTCTCAAATGTGACATCACACGGGCCTGGGTACTACCCCTCCTAAAACAGGATGTCATGGCGGGTAGTACTGCAGGTACTTACCAGTGTCATACATCTCCGTCCCCCTTTGAGGATGTCCTGAATTCTGTATGATGGGTAATGGATGCTATGGCTGAGGTTAATGCAGTGCCGGATGCTATTATTCTCACTCTGCCACAGCTTTGGTTGCTTGTGTGAAAGATGTCAGGAGGGGGCAGTACTAGATGAAATGAGTAACACTAGCACCACTCCCTGATGAAACGTCATGTTAGGTGATGCCATAGGCTGTGGGGCGGCGCTGGTGTCACTCACTGCATCACACAGTGCCCCTGTCAATGTGTTTCACATAAGCAATTGAATCAGTGTCAGAAAGAGGAGTAACATCGGGTCAACTCAGCACGACTATGACCATCGTTCAGGATCCAGGACATCCTCAAAGGATAGCGATGCAAGAAACTAGTAATAACTTGCAGCACTGCTCCGGTGCCGTCCTATTATAAGAGGGGCAATGGGCGCTGTGGAGAGAGACTGCAGCTCCGCCTCCTGTTACATTTACTTGAAACTCCTCTCAAATGAAACATCAAAGGAAGTGCGGTATAAAAACAACTTTACACAGTAGTTAGATCGGGGGGAAGTATAAGGAATCGTTTAATAAAGAAAATGACAAAAGTAGTTACGGAGTAAGGATAGATATTTAGAAAACACATGGTAGGTGTCAGACCACCCCTTTAACAATAAAGATTGATATTCAAGGCTACTTACTAGGTAATGGTTTAAGAACTCCAAGTTCTTTAAAATCTGGATCTATTGAAAGAAACACATAAAATAATTATAGATTAGAAGTCTGGAATTTTCTGCAGTATGTTTTTTTATATTACAGAGTTTATGGATGCATATATTTCAATAAACATTTCATAGATCATTTAAAAAGCCTTAAATAATTTACATTCTTTTGCCCTAAAAAGCCAATTCTGTATCTATTTTCAACACGGATCGTTGGGTGATATTTTGCATGCTGGACAGTAGGGGGCAGCATGTCTTTGCATTACAAATTTTTTTCCACTCATCTTAAACTGACTTATCAGTGGCTTCCATCATATTAAAAAAGATTTTAATTAATTTAGCATCACTATTAGAGACGGGCAAACTTATTTAACAGGATCTTTAATTTAAAAAAAAATAATATCCTCCAGAATTATTTTGTAAACTGTTCCATGTGAATGCAGGAGAATAGCGACCAGCTATGGCCACCATTTTGCTAAATTGCAGCAGTGAAATAAATATAAGACCTAACCAGTAACATGACTTGCGCCCCTTGCTGCCTCTAGCACCCCCATCTGTTTTTCAGGACCTCTTTCCACAGTTGTGCACAGTCGTCTACACCTGGAACAGGACTTTTGACCAAGACAAGGCTTCACAGGTCTCGACACATTGTAATGTCTTAACATCATGGAGCGTTCTGACCTCGAGAAGCCCTGTTCTAGAATGAAGACACCAGCGCACATGTGTAGAGGAAGAAGAGCTGAGGTCCAAGGCGCAGACAGTGGGGTTGTAGGGACAGGTGAGCGGTGAGGTGGGTATTATGTTTTTTTTTTTACTTCTCTATTCATTATGCTTTGAGGTCTATCAATAAGTAAGGGTTAATGACCGCGGTCTAAAAAGAATACGGTAACTTGTTGCAAGTAAAATGTCCCTGTACAATTCCATGCAATTTGGAAATTTAAATCTTGCCAAATCTGCTAATCTTTAATTAATATAATACATGATTTTAACTGTTTTTAGGTAAAAAAATTATCTACATACTAGAGTTAGGAGGATTGCTTGAAATTCAGATTCATTAGCTTTGCTGAATATAAATATAACAATTTGATTTGCAACACTGAAAATCTTTTAATGAATGAATGATAACAACTCCGATATGTGCAACGATGAGTCTCACAAAGGAGAGTCGACTGAATCTTTTTTTTGAGTTCATTTAAAAGGAATCTGCAAATTGCCATATATTTTGGGCCCATGCAAGTGACATAGAAAGTTGAAAAAAATGATATCTTAATATCTGTGATCTGGTGTCTAAAGGCCCTGTCACACACTATGATATCGTTAACGATTCGTTGCAACGTCACCGGTTTGGTTCATTGCAGCGATGTCTAACGACATCGTTGTGCGTTTACATTTACGAATGACCAACCATAAGTTTGTTGATCTTGGTTGTTGGTAAATGACCTGACCATAAATTTATCGCTGGTCTCCCACTGGCCGGCCAGCATCGGCGCGTGTGACCAAAACTATGAATGATCACACAGTGATGCACACCAAGCGCTGGGAGCTGGTAAGCAGGGTAAACATGGTAACTAAGCGCAGTGCTCTGTTAGTTACCCGCTGTTTACTCTGGATACAGCGTTCTCGCTGGCGATGATCGCTGGTGAGTCTGCCTGTGTGACATCTCACCAGTGATCAGATAACGATGTCCCAGCAATCCACATCTTTGGTCGGATCGCTGGGACATCGATATGTGTAACGGGCCTTTACTCTGGAGAAATTGATATTTTTCTTTTATGTAAATGAGCTGTTAAGATCTATGAACCGGACACTGTTCTCTATTAGAATCTGTCTCCAAAGATTATTTTAAATGTAAGGAAGACCAGTATGAGACATTTAATTATTAAAACCTTGGTGTCATAAGCATATATTGCCTAAGGGAAAGCCAAATTAGCGTGACTCGTGCGAGTGCAATGCATTTGGACCAACGTTTGACAATGAGGCACCTCAGACCTTCTATGATCGGCATGACACTCGGCTCACGCTCCACAAGAGCCTGAGCCAATGGTCATTAGCATAACACATCTGACTCTCTTGCATCAGATGCCTTTACAAGTGTGTCTTTACCCTTACACTGAGATCAGAACTAACACAAAACAGCAGCAGACAATTTTAACCAATTACAAAAACATTTCTAGTTGCAGTTGTCCTCTCACAGTACTTCAGATTCCATCTCACAGGCAACCGGTAAGTGCAAAGGGCAGTACAGCACAGTTGACATCACTGTGACGAGAGCTGAAAATGTGCCTGTTTTGTAAGGCCGACTTCACACCATGGTGTGATCCGGTCTGGGGCACCCTCGGACCGGAATGTGCAAACAGAACCGGAGGGCATATTTGCCCTCCGGTCCAGTTTGAAGCCAGATGCCTCTGATCGCATCTGCATCTGCTGAAATTTCAAGATCATGGCTAGCAGGTAGCTAGTCACAGTCCTGATATCACAGCAGGGGACAGCTGGTGGTGCTGACGTTTAGCTGCGCTCACTGCTAAAATTCAATAGCCAGCTTTCCGGTTCCCGGATCCAATGCTTTTGTTGGACCGGGGCGATCCATAGAGTTTCCATGTTAGGTAGTGCTGGATCGCCCTGGATCTGGGAGGATCCAGGAGTATCTGATTTCGGCAGATTTTCACCCCGGACACAAAAATGTTGCAAGCAACATTTTTGTGTCCAGGAGAAAAATCTGAATTCACCCGGATCCTCCCGGACAGAGGACAGTACTATGTCAAAATCGGGTTCGGGGCTGTCAGGTTTACATCGGAACAGACCCGGATCAGGTCGTGGTGTGAACCCGGCCTAATAAGACATGGTTTAACTCTGCCATTCTGTGTTAGATATTATCAGGACCAACTCTGCAGCAAAGCTGCCAGCACTGAGAGGACAACTTTACAAGCAAATGTTTGTAATGAGACAAAGTTCATTTCTGCTCTACTGTGCTAGTTCTGATTTCATTGCAAAGATGTGTGCGATTATAACAGTAAAGTGTCAGTCATTGCTTGCTTTACACTGGTAATGCCATGTTTTCTATAAAATAAGCTCTGGAGACAAATTCTCAAGGAGATCTGTATTGAGCCCATAGATTTTTTGTAGCTTATTTACGCATGAGAAAAATGTGGATTTCTCTAGAATAAGATATCAAATTGCAGATATCAAGACATAGAGTTTTATTCAGCTTTCTAGAAGACTTAGGAGGGTTGATCCTACTGACAGCATCATTTTAATTCAAACTAAATCTTACTAATATCCAAACCTCAGCATCTTAGTGACTTTAAACTTGCGAGCTAGAGGAAACGGATGATATCCAGTGATAACAGTGGTATGTGAGTGGCATGTATCTTTCTAGTACTGGACTACTCACCATTTGCGGCCAAAAGCAAATCCAAAAATGCACTAGAAGAGAGCAGCCAATGCATCTAACCAATACCTCACTAAATAGTTTTTTTGTTATCATAAAAAACTTTTTGCACTTTTTATCTTTTTGGAGGGGGCTGATAGGCTCCATGGGGCGTCATTCATTCAGTGGTGCAGTAAAATTGATGTGGGCTGCTATTTTGGTCTGATGGTAATTTGGGACCAGTGGGAGCCTGCAGTGGGAGCTTGCAGATATCTGCACTATTTGTATCAATGAGAATGACGACCTATGGTTGCAGACTTTGAGTGCTTGGCAAACCACCTCCCCCATGCTTTGACAGGTTGGGGTGGTTTTATCGTCCACACCTGTGTCTGCTCCATCCAGTGGGTGTCTGGTTGCTCTCTGCTAGTGCATTTTTGGATTTGTTTTTGGCCGCATACGGTGAGTTTTTTTTTTTTTTCTATTGCTGCCCGTTCTATGAGTAGTTTTATTACTGGACTACGGCAACATTAAAAATAAATAAATTCATTTCAGGTTTATGGAGATTTTTATTTTGGCTTAAAAAATATATATTGTGTCCATCTCACAATGCAAGAAGCCCACTTTCTGTGACACATGAGTTTTGGTTTAAGGATTTTAAATTAGTAGCAAAATTAGCACTGTGGAGTTTAATATTGTCCTCCTTGTTTTCGGTATGTGAAGAATAAAAAAGGCTGTCATTAAGGTGATGTTACTAGGATATATCTCAGATCAATAACATCACAGTCATACCGAGTGACTTTACAGCTACAATACTTCTCAATATTACTTGAATCTTCTGATTATTGTTTACTGATGGAGACTACTGCTCCCATTTTCAATGTGCTTTAGCGCTGCAGTAGTACACCTCAATCAGATTGGACCATTTTCTATCCCTATGTGGAATGAGTTCTGAATTCTGTCCTTCTATCCCTACACTGGAAAAACCCAAAATGATGCTTCTTGGCCTGGCCCATCTTTTATACCGGCTGTAATAGTCTACCTTGTATGACTGGGCTAGACCATGTGATGTGGTAGCTGTAGGGCTCTATGGGGAAGCCCACAAGGTTGCACTTGAGTCTTCAGCAGTGTGTGAAATGGAGATGGGTATTGTATTTTTTTGGCAATCCTCACAAATCAATATGTTCACTATGAATCTGAGAGAATCTGAAAATTACAGGAAATTCAATTTGAAGTCAATCCTACATGGATCAATGCGCTCATCTTTACTGCATGCCATATCATAAGATACATATTCCTAACTAATGATTTCATAACTCCTATAAGATTCAGTATTTCTACAATAAAGAAATAAACAATTAAGCAATAACTAAACAGGGAATTCTCTGTGGATCTACTAATTATAGATATTTTTAAACTATTCTAGTTTAATTCTGAACATATACATCTGGTAACCATAATTAGGGATACATGTTCTGTGTAATAGGTAACTTAAGAGAAAGAACATGTACAGATATTAAAAGAATACCTCTACTCCAAGTGGTTCCCGGCCTAAGGCTTGTTTCACATCAGTGTTTTACGCTGATCCGGCAATTGCGGTGAAAAAACCACAACTGCCGCGATTACCGCATAACGGCCGTGATCACGGCACACTTGCGGCAAGCCCCATACAATGTCTATGGGGCTTGCGGCAGGTGCGGCAAGTGCGGTATCGGCACTTGTGGCAGGTGTGGCCTCGAAAAAAACGTGGCATACCGCGTTTTTTTCGCGGCCGCACCTGCCGCAAGTGCCGAAACCGCACCTGCCTCACACTTACCGCAAGCCCCATAGACATTGTATGGGGCTTGCCGCAAGTGAGCCGCGATCACAGACGTTATGCGGTAATCGCAGCAGTTGTGGTTTTTTCACCGCAACTGCCAGGATCAGCGTAAAACGCTGATGTGAAAGGACCCTAAGGCTGGTTTCACAATGGCATTTTTTCTTATCCGGGTAAAACCTGCATCCCCTGGATTTCCCCAGGCCCCTCAGAATTGTAAAAACTGATGCCCCTAATACCAAGTGTGGGAACATACAGTTGCTGTGTACCTGTTTCCGCCAGATCTGGGGACAAATGACACAAGGCATGTCCAGGTTTTGGACATGCGCAGTACCAAAACCTGGACCTGGCGCCAGAATCCAACGGGATCCAGAGTTCGCGGGATCCATGTTACATAAAGCCCAATTTTAAAACCTCTTGTAGTGCCCCAGATCTGGGTGCTTCCAAATTTTGTCTGGGAGACCAAAATCACAATAAAATGCGGTTTTGGTCTCAGTGAAAAAAAGGGTGACACCCAGAACCGTGGCAAACAGAAAGAACTGGATGCGCCCGCAAGTTCATCCGGCCCCATAGAAAGATCGGGACCGAAAATAGAAGTGGGTGCATCAGTTCAAGCTGGATACACACAGATGGCGAAAAATGCCAGTGTGAAACCAAGTTGCTTCAATATACGTGTGCTCTCTGAAAAAATCTTTTTTTATTTTCAGTTCACTCAAATGCTGCTCTCCAAGGCTCTACAGACCCATCTGTGTCATTGAAGGCTCTGATAATGTTTGATGTACAGAATAGAAAGGTAGGCACTGGCTTACTTTTAGTCAAAACATTGAATATGATTATTTAACCAGTCAAACCTCATCAGGCAACAGATCCAGCACTCCATTATAGTTATTTTTTTTTCTTCCAGTGAGTAAAAATTCAAAATGATATACACATGAATACAGCTTAAACAAAAATCTTCAGTAGACTACACACACCAGTGTATCCCAGGGAAAAAGAAAGTTTACAACTAAAGAATTTCTGTAATTCACTAAAATTTCAATGTCCATTGTTATTGTTTCTCAAAAAAGATGAATGAATCTTTTGAAATTTGAATTCGTTTCCTTCACTGATCTTTGTCAGGAAATTTGATTTGCAGTGGTTCATTTCACCACTAATCAGAAGAAATTTAAAGCCTCCAATGACCTTAAAAAGATTTGTATAATACTCTAAGGTCTCTTAAAACTGTATCCAAATTCTTTAAAGGGAAAATGAACTATTGTTTAAATCTTTTGGGTTACTAGGTTCACATGCTACATTTTGCAGCATATTTTTCTGCAGCCCAAACATGCTCTATCGGCAGGAAAAATGCCGAGTTTGCAGTGTTTTCTGCTGTGCATTTGCAATGTTTTGTTGCAACGTTTTTTTGGGTGTGGAGTACATGTTGTTTTGTCTACAGTACATGTGTAATATAACAATCTGCATTGGATGTCTGAATGGCAAACGTTTGTTAAATGAGGTTTAATATTTATAAATGTACAGTAATGGGCCTTGGACAGAGTAATCCCATCGCTACATATACATTAAATGGGAGTAAACTTGGGACTACAGAACAGAAGAAGGATTTTTGGTATTTTGGACAAAGTGGCAGTGGAGCTCATGACTTGAATGATCCATTCTGCTAACTAGGTAGGACCCAAGTAATCTGATCCGCTCAATAGGTGGGGCTCCGGATAAGTCCTGCAGTCCATACAATGTTCAGTGGAGTCCATGGCCAGAGCTTACTTTTTTGCGCTTCCTGAGATAGCAGGCCACTGGCAACATGGGGCATCCAAGTGGAAGGGTAGACCCACTGGACTACTGGAGGGACCCGGGACTACCCAGAGTAGGAAGAGAAGCTGAGCAAGTGGGCAAGGTGGTACACATGTCAGGACTTCAAGTCACCATAAAAACATCAAGTTAAGAACATAAAGTTCACTATTACAAGGATCAGACTTGAGATACAAGACATATAGCATGTCAGGGAAGTCATTTTGGGTTGATGTCATCACTGGGTCATCAAGCATGAGCATAACAAAGCGGCCATGCGCTTAAGCCTCAGGCGTAGCACTGGCACCGCAGGAGGACATCAGACACCGACCTCAAACAGACGTTGTCAGACGTTGGCATGGTAGAAAAGTCATCTCGGGTTGAAGTCATCACAGATTCATCTGGCATGAACATATCAGGAGAACCTCTGACACAGGCCTCAGACACATCACTGGCACAGCAGGAAGACATCAGAAAGCAACCTTGGTCATTCATCTGGTGATGGCACCAGGAACCAGACAGAACATTAAGACAAAGCAGAACATTAGGACACAGGCAAGACACAGACATGAAAGATCCAGGAACTCTAATAGGTCAGCTTAGGACACAAGTTGTTGAGATCCATTAAACTCAGGCAGGGTCGGCACTGGAATACAAGCCTGGAAACTTCCAGGAACAAAGGCAGGACCGACTCTGGTACACGGAGTGGATAACCAGGAACTTGGACTGGGACTCTAGACATAGGCAGGACATCTAGAGACAAGCTGGACATCAGGGCACTGATAGGACATTGGCAGGACATCAAGAACCATACATCAAACATGGTTCCAAGCATCAGCCAGAGGTCATCAAATACTGAACAATGGACATGGCTCCAAGCTTTCGCAGAGCTCATGAGGTACTGAACATTGGACACGGCTCCAGGCTCAGGCAGAAGTCATCAGATATGGAACATCGGATACTGGCTTGAATGGACCCAAGCAGGATGGTGCAGGCACAGCAGGAGCGGACTGGAGCTGGATGACATAGGAGCTACAAGTGCGAGTGTGAGCTAGGTAGTGTTACCACAGCAGAATAGTATGAACACAGCAGGCAGAGATCGGAGGTGAGTGACACAAGCACAGCAGGAGCGCACTGGAGCTGGGTGGTGCTTTTCACCGAATAGTGCAAGCCAGCAGACATGAACTGGAGCTGAGTGACAAAGCTGGTGCAGACCGGAGCTGGGTGGTTCTTGCACAGCAGAATAGTGCAAGCCAGTAGACACAGATAAGACCTGAGTGACACAGGCACTGCAGGAGCAGACTATAGCTGGGTTTCGCAAGCACAGCAGAATAGTGCAGGCACAGCAGGAACACTTCTCGAGTTCAAGAGATGAACAGAGGTTTATTCCCCGGGGTCAGAAAACAGGAAACTCACAGACTTCAGGTTATAGATACAAGGCACAAAAGGACTTCAGGTATATGACAAAGCAGGATTCAAGAAACTAGGCAGGGAGGCTGCTACCAGGGGGGACACATGGGAAGGATGGGTTCAGGGACAAAGACAAGCAGATATCAGATTCATATGGACAGAGCACTAGTATGCACAGTTTATGCCAGGGAAACAAAGGACAAACGGAACGGCGTTACAGTATGGATTCAAAATCTGGATGATAAAGGAACAAGACATAGGAAGAATTAACATAGTGCTGGAAAAGGATGTTATCAATACCATGGATCAATTCCTTCCTGTGCACTTTCTCGCTCTCTATTTTCTCTCTCTCTCTCTCTCTCTAAGAAACATTAATTTGGCAGAGTTTGGAACAGAAATTAAAGCAAATAAAATACCTTATCCGCAGGAAAACAAAATGCACCATTGGCACAGCCATTTTTCTGCTGCAGTGATCGCAAAGCACATTGGCTGGTCTGCACAGACAGCAGAGCCCACTGACATCAGAGCATAATGATGGCAAAAAACACTGGATGGCAGAGCACAGACAACAGAGCCCACTGAAAGCAGAACACAGTGACAGCCAAGCACATCAGAAGGCGGAGCACAGACAACAGAGCCCACTGACGCTAGAACCCACAGACAGCAGAACACAGCGGACTGCAGAGCACAGATAACAGGGCCCGCCGGTGACAGCAGAGTACTCCAGTCTACACCTGTGCTCAGCACAATGCAGCATCCAGTACTCAGAGAAGGGCTGTTGGGGTGCAATTCTCTGCAGCCCCTGCCCATCACATTCACACAATTACAGCAGGATAGCCAAGCACTGGTCACATTACATGATCGGCTGAGCACTAGGCACACATGATCTGCAGAGCACATGGTACGGGACATGTTCTGCAGCATATGGGGCACATTGCATGTCCTGCAGAGCACAGGGCACATTACATGATCTGCAGAGCACAGGGCACTGGACATGGTCTGTAGTACACAGGGCACTGTACATGATCTGCAGAGCATTGTGCACACATGATCTGCAGAACACTAGACACTCATGATTTGCAGAGCACTGTGCACAAGTGATCTGCAGAACACTAGACACAGATAATCTGCAGAGCACTGGACAAATTACGTGGTCTGCAGAGCACTGTGCACACATGAACTGCAGAGCACTGGACACACATGATCTGCAGAGCACTGTTCACTCATACTCTGCATAGCACTGTGCACAAATGATCTTCAGAGCACTGGTGCCCCCTCCTCTCTGCACCACCATATTGGCTGATGTGTGGACCCGCTGCCTGATGACTGGGGCTCTTGGGCGCTGTGTATTTGCCACTGACAGGGGCCCCCTGTGTACTGCCTCCCTTTTCCCTCTTAACTTGTATGGCAGACGCTGTCATGCTGATGCAGAGCCCCTCTGTACTGAGCCAACAACAAGCCTCTACCTCCTGCCCTTCCTGCAGGAGATCATAGAGATCATCGGCTGGCTCACTACAGAGGGGCTCTGCATCAGCGTGACAGTATCTGCCACACAGGTTAAGAGGGAGAAGGGTGGGCAGTACACAGGATGGCTCTGTCAGGGGCAAATACATGGCACCAAGGGACCCCAGCCGTCAGGAAGAAAAAGCTGTGCAAGCTCAAGGCAGGGGACACTGTCCTCCAGCAGATTCACTCTGGGGCCCCCAGACACTTCAGGGTCCCAGCACTGATGCCCTGATGAAGTTGTATTTACACAACGAAACGCGTAGGCTAC
Source organism: Allobates femoralis (assembly GCA_033576535.1). Taxonomy (NCBI): domain Eukaryota; kingdom Metazoa; phylum Chordata; class Amphibia; order Anura; family Aromobatidae; genus Allobates; species Allobates femoralis. The sequence continues at coordinate 186,754,885 of JARQOC010000005.1, forward strand.
TGGTTAAATAAGCAGAGTATACACCATTACTCTGTTTTGTCATCATTGGAGGTCAGCGCGGTGATTCTTTTCAACTCAGCGCTTTCTGTTTGTTCATCTTATCTTCCCCTGGCTGGGCACTGCTGCGACTTCAGGAGAGAGGTGAGTCTGTCCATAGAAGGGGGACACCTGGTGGCTAAACTAAGAGGATATCAGTTGAGGCCAAAAGTATTGACACCCCTGCAATTCTGTCAGATAATACTCAGTTTCTTCCTGAAAATGATTGCGATCACAAATTCTTTGGTATTATTATCTTCATTTAATTTGTCTTCAATGTAAAAAACAAAAGAGAACGAAGCAAAAAGCAAAACATTGATCATTTCACACAAAACTGCAAAAATGGGCCAGACAAAAGTATTGGCACCCTCAGCCTAATTCTTGGTTGTACAACCTTTAGTCAAAATAACTGCGATCAACCGCTTCCGGTAACCATCAATGAGTTTCTTACAATGCTCTGCTGGAATTTTAGACCATTCTTCTTTGGCAAACTGCTCCAGGTCCATGATATTTGAAGGGTGCCTTCTCCAAACTGCCATTTTTAGATCTCTCCATGTGTGTTCTATGGGATTCAGGTCTGGACTCATTGCTGGCCACCTTAGAAGTCTCCATTGCTTTCTCTCAAACCATTTTCTAGTGCTTTTTGAAGTGTGTTTTGGGTCATTGTCCTGCTGGAAGACCCATGACCTCTGAGAGAGACCCATCTTTCTCACACTGGGCCCTACATTATGCTGCAAAATTTGTTGGTAGTCTTCAGACTTCATAATGCCATGCACACGTTCAAGCAGTCCAGTGCTAGAGGCAGCAAAGCAACCCCAAAACATTACGGAACCTCCGCCATGTTTGACTGTAGGGACTGTGTTCTTTTCTTGCCTTTTTTTTTCTCCTGTAAACTCTATGTTGATGCCTTTGCACAAAAAGCTCTACTTTTGTCTCATCTGACCAGAGAACATTCTTCCAAAACGTTTTAGGCTTTCTCAGGTAAGTTTTGGCAAACTCTAGCCTTGCTTTTTTATGTCTCGGGGTAAGAAGTGTGGTGTTCCTGGGTATCCTACCACACAGTCCCTTTTCATTCAGACGGCGACGGATAGTACGGGTTGACACTGTTGTACCCTCGGACTGCAGGGCAGCTTGAACTTGTTTGGATGTTAGTCGAGGTTCTTAATCTACCATCCGCACAATCATTAGCAAGAATTTCAGTAAAGAGAGAAAAACACAACACACAGATAATTTCTTTTATTGCATACAAAATAGACACAGACACCTTGTTATCCACTTTATTTGCTCTCACTAAGTACCCCTCTGACTTAATCCTGTAATTACTGCAATCTTGCGGTTGAAGCGATGGGGCAATGTAATACATCATGCTGCTGCCATCTCTGTATACCCAAGTGTTCAAAGATGGCAATTGCACATGTAAGTGTGCATGTGATCTTTCGACACCCTGGTGAGCTCTCTGTACACCCTGTGCATTCTCCCTGCCCCATGTGCTCACTCTGCCCTGTGTGCACCCTCTGCCCCCTGTGCATTCTCTCTGCTCCCCTTGTGTGCACTCTCTGCTCTCTCTGCTAGCATGTGCCATTACGCATATGGTGGCCATCTTTGTTCACATAGCTTTGGACTCACTTGGGTGTACAAAGATGACCACTGAATGAGTAACTACTCATATGCTGGCCATCTTTGAACACCCGAGTGTGTCCAATGAAAGAGTCAGCATGAGGGGAGAGACATCACAGGAGAGAGAGACAGCACAGGGGGGAAAGAAAGACAGCACAAGGAGAGAGATATCACAGGGGGAGACACAGCCCGGGGGGGAGAAGACAACACAAGGGGAAGAGCAAAGCAGGGAGGAGAGATTGGACAGGGGCAGAGCACATGGGAAAGAGGTCACAAAGAGCGCAAAGGGGAAGAATGAACAGAGGCAGAGAGAGAGCATGGGGGGAAGAGTGGGCAGGGAGAGCGCATGGGGCATATACCGCACAGGGGAGGCAGAGAGAGTGGACAGGCCACAGAGAGAGTGCACAGGGGGACAGAGAGCACACATGGGGCTGGGAGAGTGCACAGGGAAGGGCAGATAGAGTGCATGGTGGCAGAGAGAGCACAGGTGGACTTACTCATGTGGCTGTCATCTTGGGACACTTGGGTATACAAAGATGGTGGCAGCATCATGCATCACACCGGCCCACTGCTTTTACCGCAAGAATACAGTAATTACAGGATTACATTGGAGGGGAACTTGGTGGGAGCTAATAAAGTGGATAACAAGGTGTCTCTGTCTATTTTGTATGTCATAAACCATTTCTCTTTCTGTGCGTTTTTTTTCTTTTTGCTAAAAGTATTGCTAATGGCTTGCTGTCATACTGATGGCTGACATTAGCAATTGGGATTTATGTGAGCTGCCAAAAAAGCTGTCATTAACCCCTTTTTTTCCCCAGTCTGTCTCCGCCTCCAGGTCAGCTGGAAGAGTGGGCTGTCAGTTTTAGCGTCTCTCATTGAGGTATCAATTTTAGGGTGGCTACTGGCTGCAATTTTCAGTGTGGGACTCAAAATGTTTGGGTCTCACCATGCTGAGAATTCCAGTCCCCAGATGCCTGGGTTACCTTGGTTGGCAAACAAAAATACAATGAAGCCCACACCAATTTTTTTTAATTTTTTTAAATAATAACAGAAATTAACAAGAGAAATAACAAAAATATAGGGCTCCCCTGTATTTTATGTTTATTTAATACATTTATGTATTTTACAAAACCCTGAGGATAGGAATAAACAAAGAAGACTGCTCTGCGCAGGATCTAAGTGCAGTTTAAAAAGATCAGAGATTAAAAATACAGAGCTGCTGCAATTACCCAACTTAGGTTGGAAGAAACAGCGTATTGACCCTGATAGGAGATGCCAACCAATGCTCTAGTGTTTTGTTCTGCTGCACGGCTCCTGGCACACGAGGCAAATCTCAATCGTCCGCAGGTTAGAATGAAGAGATATAAAAAAATAGTCTATTTGGGGGTCCCGAAAATCATATGATGTGCTATATAAGCTTATTAACATTTTTTTTATTATTATTCTACATATACAAGGTAAAAACAATGTGTTGTGGTTAGTGATGGGCGAATCCTAAATTACTCGGAATCGCTTGACTCTAGCGAGTCCGAGCCCAGGACTCGCTACTTGTTGCGAGTCTAGCGAGTCCAATGTTAATGAATGGGGAAGCGAGTAATAGCGAGTAGTGTGCGATTTACAAATCACAGATGTGTCTCGGAAGCTTCAGCCTGAAGCAATCCTAGTTTTGCCATTGATTTGCATTGGACTCGTTTACTGTGCAAGTAATCGCTGGGAAACTCGCACAGATAAGAGTCCTGTCTGCTCTGTGTGCTGGCTGCCGCAGCTCCAGGGTCCTAGAGCCCGCCTGCTGCCTGATGTAGCAGAGCTGAGATTGTTCTCAGTCTGCTCATTCCCTGTGCATAGACATCTATATCTATGCACAGGGATGGGCAGAGAGGACATCGCGTTTTGGACTGCGTCGGACGGAAGAGGATTTTTTTAATTAAAGATGGAGTCCCTAATGGCTTTTTTTTTATTTCTAATAAAAAATTTTCTCTGTGTTGTGTTTTTTTAAAACAATTTAATAGAAATTCATGGCGGTCATGTCTAATATTGGCGTGACCGCCATAAATTTCGGGCTTATGGCCAGCTGATAATACAAAGCTGGCCCTAACCTCTTTATTACCCAGCGTGCCTTCGCCACCAGGGCCGCTGGAAGAGCGGGGTTCAGCGCCAGAGGATGGCGCTTCAATGAACGCGCCATCTTCTGGGGCGGCTGCGGGCTGCAATTTGCAGCGGGGGGTGCCCAGAAAGCTTGGGCCTCCCTGCGCTGCGGATTCCAGCCCCAGCTGCTTAGCTGTACCTGGCTAGACATAGAAATTGCGCGGAGCCCCACACATTTTTTTTTAATTATTTCATGAAATTCATGAAATAATAAAAAAAAAGGACTCCCCTATATTCTTGTGTCTGGCCAGGTACAAATAGGCACCTGGGGGTTGGGGGCAGCCCGTCGCTGCCTGCTGGATCCGGCTGGTTCCAGAAATACGGCGAAGCCCATGTAATTTTTTTTCTGGAAAATCAATAAAACAATCCTAAAAAAGGGACTGCATCTTTATTAACCCCTCGCCCATGGTCCAGGGGTTAATAAAGATGCAGTCCCTTTTATTTACATTGTTTTATGGATTTGTCAGAAAAAAATTTCACGTGGGCTTCGCCGTATTTCTGGAACCAGCCGAATCCAGCAGGCAGCGACGGGCTGCCCCCAATCCCCAGGTGCCTATTTGTACCTGGTCGAACACAAGAATATAGGGGAGCCCTTTTTTTTAATTATTTCATGAATTTCATGAAATAATAAAAAAAAAATGTGTGGGGCTCCGCGCAATTTGTATGTCTAGCCAGGTACAGCTAAGCAGCTGGGGGCTGGAATCCGCAGCGCAGGGATGCCCAAGCTTTCTGGGCACCCCCCGCTGCAAATTGCAGCCCGCAGCCGCCCCAGAAGATGGCGCGTTCATTGAAGCGCCATCCTCTGGCGCTGAACCCCGCTCTTCCAGTGGCCCTGGTGGCGGTGGCACGCTGGGTAATAAAGGGGTTAATACCAGCTTTGTTATACAAGCTGGTATTAAGCCCGAGATTTTTAATGTCAGGCCACGTTTGACCCAGCCACTAAGAATCTCCAATAAAGGGTTAAAAAAAAACAACACAGAGAAAATTTTTTATTTGAAATAAAAAAAAAAGCTATTAGGGACTCCATCTTTAATTAAAAAAATCCTCTTCTGTCCGACGCAGTCCAAAACGCGATGTCCTCTCTGCTACATCCCCTGTGCATAGATATAGATGTCTATGCACAGGGAATGAGCAGACTGAGAACAATCTCAGCACTGCTACATCATCTCTGTGAGAAGGCGGGCTCTAGGACCCTGGAGCTGCGGCAGCCTGCACAGAGAAGACAGCTGTTACTTTGCGAGTTTCCCTGCTATCACTGGCACAGTAGCGAAGTCTAATGCAAGACAATGGCAATCCTAGTTTTGTCAGCGTTTGCCATTGATTTGCATTGGACTCGTGCGAGTAAACACTGGGAAACTCGCAGAGTACCGAGTCCTGCGAGTCCCTTACTACTCGCCGAGTAACGAGTCCTAGCGAGTAGATTCGCCCATCCATAGTTGTGGTTTGAAAAGAGCAAAAGCCTTCATCAGGTGATTATACAACTGTACAATTTATCTACTGAAAGCTTTTGCTTTTTTCAAGCTGAAATGTGTTGTTTTTACCTTGTATGAGGAGAATACATTTTTTTTTCTAAATAAACTTATATAGAACATCAAGTGATTTTCAGGATCACCGGCAATAGACTATTTTTTATATCTCTATATTTTTTCATTTCCAGCGAAGGTAACACCTGGCAACGTTGGTTGGCAGCCAGTAGCCGCCTGTTTTACCTGCACTGGCAATGGAAAATACAGCAAAGCCCTACACATTTTTTACCAGGAAAATAAATACTTTATTAATAAAGAAAAACACAGAAGTAAGTATATACCGTATATACTTGTGTATAAGCCGACCCGTGTATAAGCCGACCCCCCTACTTTTGCCCCAAAAACTGGGAAAACTTATTGACTCGCGTATAAGCCGAGGGTGGACTCCAGCACAGTGTATACGGCTGCCCCCAGCAGCAGCAGCAGCACCGCAGGGGGTACACAGGCTGCCCCCAGAAGCAGCAGCGCCACAGGGGGTACACAGGCTGCCCCCAGCAGCAGCAGCACAGGGGGTACACAGGCTGCCCCCAGCAGCAGCAGCACAGGGGGTACACAGGCTGCCCCCAGCAGCAGCACAGAGGGTACAGGCTGCCCCCCAGAAGCACAGGGGGTACACAGGCTGCCCCCAGCAGCAGCACAGGGGGTACACAGGCTGCCCCCAGCAGCAGCAGTAGCACAGGGGGTACACAGGCTGCCCCCAGCAGCACAGGGGGTACACAGGCTGACCCCCAGAAGCACAGGGGGTACACAGGCTGCCCCCAGCAGCAGCAGCAGCGCCACAGGGGGTACACAGGCTGCCCCCAGCAGCAGCAGCAGCACAGGGGGTACACAGGCTGCCCCCAGCAGCAGCACAGGGGGTACACAGGCTGCCCCCAGCAGCAGCACAGGGGGTACAGGCTGCCCCCCAGAAGCACAGGGGGTACACAGGCTGCCCCCAGCAGCAGCACAGGGGGTACACAGGCTGCCCCCAGCAGCAGCAGTAGCACAGGGGGTACACAGGCTGCCCCCAGCAGCAGCAGCACAGGGGGTACACAGGCTGCCCCCAGCAGCACAGGGGGTACACAGGCTGACCCCCAGAAGCACAGGGGGTACACAGGCTGCCCCCAGCAGCAGCACAGGGGGTACACAGGCTGCTCCCAGCAGCAGCACAGGGGGTACACAGGCTGCCCCCAGCAGCAGCAGTAGCACAGGGGGTACACAGGCTGCCCCCAGCAGCAGCAGCAGCACAGGGGGTACACAGGCTGCCCCCAGCAGCACAGGGGGTACACAGGCTGACCCCAGAAGCACAGGGGGTACACAGGCTGCCCCCAGCAGCAGCACAGGGGGTACACAGGCTGCTCCCAGCAGCAGCACAGGGGGTACACAGGCTGCCCCCAGCAGCAGCAGCACAGGGGGTACACAGGCTGCCCCCAGCAGCAGCAGCACAGGGGGTATACAGGCTCCCCCCCCTCCCTCACAGTAAAGCTTCCCCATGCTGCCGCTGCTCACTGTAAAATAAATAGTGTTATTAGCTCTCACCCTCGCTCCTGGCTGTGCATCTTCCCTCCTTCCTGCTTGTCCTGTGACGGGGCTCACCGTGATGATGTCACCGGCCGGTAACATGACACGCAGGGAGGAGGGAGGAGGGAGGATGCATACTGAGCCCTGAGAGAGGGTGAGAGCTAATAACACTATTTATTGTACACTGACCAGCGGCAGCATGGGGAGGCTTTACTGTGGTGGG